>OY856412.1:296405443-296675443 GCA_963693085.1 Alisma plantago-aquatica
ACCCACCACCCCTGTGATGACCAAGACCCACCACCCCCGTGGTGACCACCACCACCCCAGAGGTGACCAAGACCCACCACCCCCATGGTGACTCAAGTCCACCACACCCATGGTGACCATAACGACTATGGTACTGCCCCTCCAAAATTGTGAATATATCTAACATTTTCATCCATTTTCACCCTGCCTGTGTCACTCCACCATAGCCATGTTCACCCATACCCACCACGGTCGTGCTACCCAACACAGTCGTGCTACATACAAACCTAGCACCACTTTTCCACTGCACTTCCCATTTTACGCCCACTTGCTCTAGTGCTTCCCCACCACCTATATATACATAGGTGGTGGCTGGAGCTCAGGGTTTGCCACCCTTATCTACCTCCTTCCCCCTCTTAGATACTCATTGTTTCTCCTTAGAAATTCCACCTCATTTCCATCTTCACGCCACTCCATTTCACCATTTCCACCACCAAAACCCTAATTTACTAGTGTTTTGGCCACTTTCCACATCATCCCATGCCATTTCATCTTGGAGGAGGATGGAGGATGCCCTTGAAGCAACTGAAGAAGAGTCCTTCATCTACATCGAGATCCATGGCTACTTCCACCTCTTTCTCCTTTATTTTTGTAGTTTCTTGTTCTATGAGTAGCTAGGCCCCTTATGTGGGATGTTTGGGGCTCAAAATGTTACTTTGATTCCATTTTGGGGAAAATGATATGTAAACATTGTGATTTCATTTGCTAATGACTATGTTCTATTTCTATCTCATTCCTCAAGAACGGATTTGTGGTTTGTGCTTGAAATCACCTAGATTCTAGAAAATTGCTTAGATGCAACTCTTTTTATGAATTGCTCCTAAGTCCAATTAATGGATCCCTAGTTAGCTATTCACCTTCCTATATGCTAATAAATTCTCATACACCTAAGTAGCTGGTATAGGAGCATTTAGTGTAATTAGCTTGGAGCCTTCTCAAGACTAGAATGTGGGTAATGTGAGGTCTAAAACCTCACTTCAACCTTACATTACTACCCTCGGCCTCTAATTACCCCAAGCGTTCCTGTCATAGAAACCTAGGCTTGACTAGATCCAAATTGAATTCCACCCAAACCCTAACCAAATTGAGCCTCATAAGGGTGGGTAGAAGGTGTTGGGGACTACTTCCCCTATATATACATTATCCTATCCATGTCCAGTTAGTATTTTAGGGCAATTCATTAGCCTCTAGCTTGTTGTTTGGTTTGATAATATAAATGGAAGAGTAAGGGTAACATGTTATCACCCCCAAAATAAGTTACAAGTGCATTCCCCCAAACAGCCCATACTTCTCTTTATTGCATTAATACACTAATCTCCTTCTTGCTATAAAGAGGCGAGATCACCTCCTTACTAAAATTTAAAGGAAATACAAAACATCCACTTTTTCCAAGAAAAATAGACAATGTGGAATGCATGTATAATAATCTAAGTAAATGAGCATGATTCAGATACATATGAAATGTCAATAGCAACAGATAAAAAACTAAGTTATTACATTACTTTTTGAACTCTTGTTCACTACATGAGTTTCTTTGAAAAGGAAAAGAACAAAAAGAAACTATAAGGTCTAGCAATAAGAAACCTAGTCATCCTTGATACCAAAACTTGAATCTACTACCCTAAACTTAATCACCTCGGCCTTGTTCAACACCTTGACCTAACCCTGGGTGGTTGGGAAAGAACCCAACAAAAAGGGAAAGAAAAAAAAACAAGGTATGTGTCAGAGAAAATGAACAAGGACAAAAGATAAGAAAACTATAAGGGAATAAGGATAAGATTTCACCATCAGATGAAGATAGCCAAATGAATGAGGCATAAATAGATGCTTTCCAGAACAAAAATAGTAAAAAGGTGCATGCATGATTAATATTGACTACCTGAACTATGTAGGGTTGAGGCACCTACCTAACCTCAACCAATAGGGGAGGGAGAGTAACACATTCCAATCATCTACAAATATTCTATATTGGGGAGAGTAACACATTCCCCAAGGCAAATTTACACGTGCCTTATCTATGGGTGGTTTTACAAAAGTACCACTACACTAGTTCAATAGTCTAATAAAATCAACATGCTAAGAACTATTGCAAGTATAAGTATCAAGTAAATATAAACATGGCAGTGGGGTACAAGACCCAAGAAATAACTAATAAAACTGATTTTGAGGCAGATATAGCTAAGGAATTGTCAAAAAGAAAATTAGGTTTTTATAGAAGCCTCATTAGGGAAACTAGGTTAGGGTTACAAATTTTCCCAACTTAGGTGTAAGGAAAGCACATACCTTTTTCTTAAAAAATCCAATTACTTCTTCTTCACTACTTTAATCGATTCCAAAGCTTATTTTCCTAATTCCAATGTTTAAACATGAATTGGGGTTTACTCATGTATAAAGGCAAGGAAACCCTAACTTTTGGACTTTTAAAAAAATCTCAATTTTGACTCTAAAACTATCACCATTAACTTTGTTAGGTTTTTTTATTAAGAAAACATATAATATTGTATATTTTGGAGTTATTAATATTTAGGTGTATTTTTTGTGATTTTAGTTATTTAATTCATTTTCTAAAAATAACTTTCAATAAAACTCAAAATCATCCTTTGGAATCATTTTTATTAGAAATATGATATTTTACAAGTTCAAAACATATTTTATTTTTAATTTTGGACATAGGAATATTTAGTTATGATTTTATGAAAATCAGCCAATAGAATAATGCCAAGTAGGCAAAGCGTTCGCAAAGAGACCAAAGGAAAGGCAAAGAGCTGACCTGTCTCACTGACTTGGCCCAATCAGATCCCGCCAAGTCAAGGTCCAAAGGCGCAGCTTTGACTTGCCCCAAAGCATAGCGAAAATGGGTAAAAAGACAACTCCGCCCTTGGGTGGAAAATGAAGAGAAGAAGAAAACAAGAAGGGTAGAAGAGACAATGCACATAGGGGATTCATCCCCTTCTTCACACCACACCATGGCCGAAAAGTATCAGTGTGTGATTTGGAAAAACCACATGAGTTGTTCAAACTCAAAAACAAGTACTCGAGAAGAACTAGTAGGTGATCACGACCTGCCGAAGTAGACAATTTGACCCAAGTTTGAGTAGGGAACGAGCAAGGTCCGCCGCAACCTCAGATCCTATCAAATCTCCCTAACCTCCACACACACACGAGTAATAGGAAATCAAGGGAAGAGAAGAGTTGGGTAAAAGGAGATATAGATATAGGTGGTACTATTTATAGATGGAGTTTGCTCTAGGGTTATACACACAATGGCAGTGAGAGAAGTCGACGACAACCTTTGGGAATTTCTCAAAACATTGGCAAAACACCAAAATATTAGGATCAATTGGTGCAGAATCAAATTTGGAAACCATAGGAGAAGAAAATGCTCAATTTCAACAAGAAATGACCGAGAAATCTCAAATCGAAATTTATATCTGATATGTCCACTTTCCTTGTTAGTCGCGAGCTAGGTGATGAGTTCCTAGCCATCGATCGGTTGGGTGAGCAATCTGGTTTGTTCACTGGTGTGAAAAAAAGAAAAATAAAGTAAAATACCGCGTGGCAAAATAAATGGAATCCTAAACCAAATAGGACTAAAGTGTGGATATATATATATTCCTTTTTCTCTCTCCTCGTTTGAAGGGGCAAACATGTTCCAAATTAAATGAAAAATTAACATTAAGCCTAATTTTGATATGAGGAATCCAAATATGCAATTAGTTTTGCCTTTTGGGAACTTTTAATGTGTTAAACAAATCAAAACCTATTTTCTCTTTCCTACTACATTAATGGTTATATGATTCTCTAAATTTGATGAAACTGCACCCACAAGTCACATTAGGTACATTGGATGTGAATTTTCCATCAATTTACATGTTGGAATTATTTGTTCATTTATTTAATATATTGAAGGATCTACACACTCTCTCTCTCCTAAGTTCACCCTTTAATCAAATATTCTCCAAATTGAGTGAAAATTCACTCAAAGGTATAATTTAATGTGTAGAACATGAATTTGGCATCCATTATTACTTTTGGAGTCATTAAAGATTTTATATTGTAGTTTTAAGTTATCTCCTATTTTTCCTTTTCAATAAATACAATTATAATTATCTCTTTTCCAAAAGTTGTAAAACTTATCACCCAAGCAAACTTATACTCAAAGGAAATGAATTTGGATTTAGAATTATCCTTTAAGTTCCACTTTTATGATTTTTAGGCAATTTATCTTTATATTCACTCAATGGGAAAATAAATTCATTTGTTGTCATATTATCTTCACTTGTAGGATTTTCTTTCTTTTTCCCACACAAAAGTCATAGAAACTTCTAAATCAATTTTTTATTTTATCCTTATCTCTCTTAAGTGGGCGTTTTACAAATTAAACCCGTTAGTAAACATTCACTGAGGTATTTGTGCTTTAGTCCTTACAAAGTAAAATATTGGGAACAAATATACATCAAACGTTTATAATTTCCACTAATTCAACATCAAAGACATAAAGGAAAGAAAAGCTTAGAAAAAGGCTGAAACTAAGATTATACATGAATTTCAGTTTGTTACACTTGCTTAGCCAGTGTTAGCTTAATTAGCTCTTTACTTGCTTAGTTAGTTTCTTGCCTTGCTCTTGCTTTTTTCATGATAGTTTAGGTATTTAATTACTCTTGTGCCTTGTTTGTTATCTTATTGTAGTGTAGATCTCTTCTTGCTTTCCTTAGCATAGAATTGTCTAGGGTTAACTTCAGTTTTGATCTTGTCTTGTTTCCTTTAATTGCTTGTTTGTTCAACCATTAGTGTAATAAACAAACAAACCATCAAACCCTTAAAACCTAGACTCCATAGTAGAAACCTAGGCAAAAGTAACCTAGCTCTAGTGCCCCCTTTTCTCTCTTAGGTTCGACCCCTAACTTGCCGCTTTCATATACTATAACTCGACCTCATGCGCTTGTGGGTGAAGTGTGTTAGTTCATGAGAATGATCCTATTAGGGATTTATAAATTTTGAAATAGCCCCTAGTGTGTTCAAAACCTTTAGGGTTGCCTCTAATCAAATTGGTTAGTGTGTGGCCCTAAAGGAAGAAACACACCAACCTTTCTGATGTTGTTGTTGGGACATAAAGCACCATAGCTACCTAGTAGTTGTCATGTTGAATATCCCCTTTGGCACCATCCTTTTCCAGTTAACTTGGTAGCATTTGAGAAACACATCTATGTTTCTAGCACCATTGTCGGGGAGAAAGGCGCTCAACCTATCTAGTTAGTTTTGCTTTGATCTTTTCTTTTGCCCTCATCATTTCTATTCTTTATTATTTATTATTTATATTCTTTGTGTAATTTTTTTGCTAACTTGTCCTCTTTTGTTTGGTTGTGTTGATAAGACACACGGGAAAGACAAGATGGAAGGACAAAATGCACCTTACAAGCCACTTCAAGAGTACTTCATGCCTAGAAACTACAAATTACCAATTGCTAGTAGAGTTGATCAAATGTCAGGGGAGCAATTATCCATCCCTCCAAGTCTTCTTGGGCTCTTTCCTACCTTCTACAGCTCGGAGGGTGAGAACCCTACAAGTACTTGGACTCCTATCTTAAAGTATGCTCCACCTTCAGAATGTAGACAAACAGTGATGACAAAATTAGGTTGACCTTTTTCTCATTCTCCCTCAAAGACAAATCCAAATATTGGTATGATTCAAGAAGGGACATCATGAGTTGGAAAGAGGTGAAGAATGCCTTCTTAAGGAAGTTCTAATTCATTACAAGGTTGACACAAATGTGACGTGCCATAGTGAGTTTCAATCAAGTGGCTAATGAACGTTTCCATGATGCCTGGGAAAGATTTTATAAGATGTTGAGAGAGTGTCCACACCACGAGATTCCTTTGTTCAGCTAGTTTAGTCCTTTTACTCCGGTCTATATCCAATGAGTCAAGATACAGTTGATTTTTGTTGTGGAGGAGATTTTATGGCTAAGCCACCTGAGGAGACATTGCCCTTGTTTGATTAGTTAGCAAAAAATTCAAGGATCCAAGCTTCTGGCATGATGAATGATCACGACTGCCCCTTTAGTGTGGCATCTCCAACTCATAGTGATTCAAACCAACAAATGGTGAATTTCATGAAGAACCAAGTGAGAAGTATTCCTTGTCACTCTGTCAATTTTGTTGAATCCTTTGGTGAAGAAGTGAAGACAACTCATCCTTATAGCTACCTGGAACAACAAAGTCCAAGATATAGATCAAGGTTTGAAGAAGAGGTCCTCTCTAGAATGAAAATGTTGGATGATGTGCAAAAGAATATTACATATCTTGAGGAAAGAATAAAGAGTCTATCTTCCACACTTGCTCTCCAAGAGGAAAATATTGTCTTCAAAATCCATAATGAGTTTTAATGAAACAAGTGGACCAATGCATTCCTCTCAAGTTTTTTATATTCCACCTCCAATGCAAGTGCAACCCATTTACCATTTCCAAGTCCATTTGAAGCCATACACGCCTCCTCCCCCTCCATCACCACAACCATCCCACCACTTCATCTTCCAACCTCAACTTTCTCCTCCACCTCAATTCCAACACTAAGTATCACCTCCACCTCCTTCAAAACCACAACAAGCTCCCCTCTCCACCATGAGAAAGGAAGTGTTGTGATGGTTCTTAGGAGTGGAAAATCTCTTGAGCAGCCTACAAGTCAAGGAAATGTTGATAAAAAAGGCAAAGACAGCACAAGGGTGATACTATGATTGAAACTGCAGAAGATGATACTATGACACCGTATGTTGAGTTTGTGATACTGTGTGCTCCACCTCACACTCCATTTGCAAGTATATCCATAGTGTTCCACTTCATGGCATGCCACAAGAGAATCATGTTGATGCCAATAAGACAAAAGAAAGTGAACCACCATTCCCCGATGCATTGGACAATCCCCTAGAAGTAAAAAGGAGGCAAATGCATAATGTTCACATTCTATATGTGTTTCACCGAGTTAAGGTGAACATTCCATTGTTGATTCTATCAAGCATATTCCATCTTATGCCAAGTTTCTCAAGAACCTATGTATCGTGAAGAGGAAGACAACAAGGAGAATGCCTAAGAAAATCAAGTTGGTTGAACAAGTGGGCTCTATCTTCCATCACTCACTTCCCATGAAGAGGAAAGACCCAGGATCCCCAGTCATACCTAGCTACATAGGAGGACATCACATATACAAATCCCTTCTTAATTTGGGATGTAGTGTGAATTTGATGCGATATAGTTTCTTTGTTGAGCTAGGGTTAGGATAGTTGAAAATGGCTCATTGCACTCTCCAATTGGTAGATCGCTCCATCAGAGTGCCTATAGGAAGAGTGGATGATGTTTTGGTGATGATAGACAAAGAAAGGGCAGCAGTGTTCCTAACAGATTGTATTGTTCTTGACATGGACTCGGAGGATAGGAAGATTCCCATCATCTTGGGAAGGCCATCTTGTCTATATATGATGTTGACATACATGTGCATAGTGGTACAATGATAGTCTCTTCATGGACATGAAGGTAAAGATCAACATGTACAACACCCCAACCCAGCAAGACCAAGATGAGGATATTGAACATGGTCGCTTGAAGAGTTTGACTGATCATTTGAAAGAAGGAGATCTATTTGGAAGACTTTATGATAGCTTTTGTGTTCAATGGGGCATGACCCACATTTTGAATGCAGATCAGAGATGCAACTATTGTAAGAGTGGAAACCTGAGTGTTCTCCAAGAAGCCCGACTGAAGGCATGAAACTTAGCACTAATGAGATGCAACCCACCTTGGTTTGGGGGATTTTCACCCAACCTTCCATTTTTTATACCTTTTCATTATTTATACACTTCTCCTAGAAAACACATGCACTTTATACTTGATGGTTCTTTTTGTTTTTGAATCATGTTAGGATAGGTACATTGGAATGATGATGGTGCATGGATGATATTGCTAAGGACAAGATTGAAAATCAATAGACAAGCTACATGAAGGATATCAAAATAGTCGTGTCGTGCAACACGAATGTGGTGTAGGAAATACAAAATAGCCGTGGTGGGCACCACAACTGTGGTGGCTATCTCCAACTCAGTGGATAACTTGAGATCTCTCTCCCCTCTTGGAATTTTTCTACCATGACTCCATGCCCTCTACCTTACCATTCTAAACTTCTATTTCATGTTGACGACAACATGGTTTAAAAGTTTGGGGTGGTAGGGTGGTAAGCTCTTACTTTACCCCCACTTTCCTCTATGTTCCTTGTTCTAAATTTTTACTCAAGATGATAAAATAGTATAACCATCTCTCATACTTGTGTATCTATACTCTGTTTGTTTGCTTTAAGACATGCAGGCCATGTAGTTCACTTCATTGCAATTTTTGTGTAATTTTCAAACATTTTCTCTTTTGGCCATGCATTGCATATCATGTAGTTTCTTGCAATTTTTACATGTTTGTATCCAGGATTTGCTTGTTTCTTGCTTTATGTTCCATAATGTAGGCTTAGTTGTGATTGAGGGTGATTTTGCTAAAATTTAGAATGTCTTGCCTGAAAAGCATGTTGTGACCCAATCTCAACTTATTGGATTGAAGATGTTGACCTTTGATAAATGCATGTATCATTATGATGATATGTTGCTAAATGGCCTCAGCCTTAACCTTTTACATGTGAATCACCTCTCTCATGCATTTAAATTTTTGGGTCAATTATGATTTAAGCAAGCTTCAAACGTTTAGGGTTTTGTAGAATCTCATGATAAAGGTGTGGTCTCAATATTGCTCGATCATGTGGTGAGTCATTACTTCATGAAATTGTTTGAGTACCTTTTATGCAGGAGTTCTCATGTGGAAATCCATACTAGTAACCCCTCATAGACTCACTTTTCTTATATAATCTTCTTACCTCTCCTCCTCATGAAAGGATGACAAAGTAGACATTTTCATCCTTGGCCACCTCCAAAGGTTTGGGGTGACCATATCTATATCCCCTCACTTCATTCTCACCACCATGTTCCCTAGATACACCAAGGACAAGAAAAAGAAAAAAATGCAAAAAGAAAATAAAAGATGTTCCTATGTAATAGCATCTAAATAAAGAAAAGATGAGTGCTCCTACGTAATAGCACTCCAATCTCTTACCACAATCCCTTTCTTCCATTTGCATTCCCATCGAGCTAGAAACATCAAACCTATCTCATTTTGACCTTTTTTACAGCCATGTGGGTTACTTAGTGTGGAAATTCATGTGAGATTGAATGTGAAACAACAACATTAGTCATTTTTTATTTTTACCACCATGAAATGGTTTACCTGGAGTAATATGATAGCCATATGGATTGATTGTGTATTCTATGCTCTATATGTGAAGTTTGTATGCTCAGTGCTTTAATCATGATTGATTTGTGAAATTGGAGAGGAGAGGTGGAACACATGCAATTAGTCATTATTAATCCCATTTAGTCAATATACATCTGTTGCAATGCATTTGTCATTCCTTTTTTGTTGAAAAAATGAAGAGAGATTGAGTTTGAGCATACTTGAGGGCAAGTTTGTTTTAAGTTTAGGGTGGTGATGCAAACATATTTTAGGGCTTCATCTTGTGTCATATTGCACTTCAATCACATCTATAGTTGTTAGATTACATGTTATTCCCCTCAATATGCATATTTCTATCAAATGAACTTATGGAGGCTATTTGCATGTTTTATAGGTACTTTGGCCACTAGTTGATTGAAGGGAGAGAAAAAGGAGAATTTAAGGGTTTCTTCACCCTTGAAGGAGCCTAAAGAAAGTCCAAGATCTTCCCCAACCTATACCAAGTGGTCAATAATCAACCCAAAGAAAGGATCATCAAAGAAGAGCAAGTTGAAGGTCATAGTGCAAGGAAGAAGGCCCAACATGACTGTGGTACAAATGCTCCATGCGAGAACCCATCACACTAAATGAGATTATTCAAAACTTACAACACGATTGATGACTAATTAAACACATAGCATAAAAAGTGAATAATCAAATCCAAATACTCCAAACTTATCCATGAACATTTACATAAAAGTCCAACATCTTATATATATTCATATTATGCCAAGTATCTTTTACAAATGCTTTGTGGCCTCAGCCACAACATACACATACATTAGAACATCATCCACTTGTACAAGCATAAAAATGCTATGAAAAGCTCGAGTTGATTGAAACATTGCATACAAACTTTCCCGCCCAGACCTAAGAGTACATGGATGACTCTAGGAAACACTAGACATATAAACAACTTTCTCTAAGGTCTATCACTACTACTGCTCCTCACTTCCATGCATCTGCTACTGCTGCTTCCAATAACCTAAAAAGATGTGGTGACCCACGAGGAGAGACCCATGTCCCAGTGAGAGATATAACTCTTAACAATGCTTATTGATTACAAGAAGCTATTTGATTAAACAATTAAGTAATTCAAGCAAATCAAACAAATAACCATAACACCATGTATGATTAATAAGGTATATAAAGGAAAAAAATAAAATTATCATCATTAGCCTGCCTATCATCATATACATTGCTAACAGTATAAGCATAGCTAACAACATAAGCAGTCTAGCAGCATAAGCATAGCTCACATCATAAGCAAGTCTAGCAAAATAGCATATCTATCAACATTATTATATCTATAAGCTTGAGTACCTAATAGCATAAGCATGGCTACCTTCTATATTGCATTATAAAACATCGTTATATAAAAGAAGCAAAAAAGGGTTATCATCCAATGTGAAGCAATGTGTATAACCCTAACAAATATACTACACTATTGGATTACGTCTTTTGTTAAGCCTTGGGGAGTTTGATTCATACCACTAAAAGTCTAATTGAACACTACGAAATGCTATTTAGTTCCATATAAGATCTAGGAGAGATGGAATCCTAACATCTGTCCCTCTTGGTTAGTACAAGTCAAATGCAGTGACATAGCAGTCAATCTACATATAATGACATATAGTCAAGCTTTTGACACCTAGTTTGTCCTTGATACAGGTCAGGTCACTAGTAACTTACAAAACCCTATAATACAAGGTACAACTGTATCTGTCCTCAATCACATCACATATACAAATATTTGAAAAATGACTCCAACTGTTCTCCTACCAAGGTATCACCGCAGCCATTCTCAAAACCTTCAAATTAGGATGTCAAGGACACACAGTCTCTTGCACCCCAAAAAATCAATACTATGCACTTCGAGACTCCCTTAGGAATACTCATATCCCAATATAGCAAATATTGACACTGGAATGGTTCCTCGTCATAGTGCACTAAATGACTAGGGTTTTACTTGATTAGTTAATTCCAATTGGGTGAGTTAAGGCTGCATCAAACAAGTGGACATACAAACCCTAATTCATTTCTAACAAGCATATATGTATAACAAATCCATAAGATATACAACGTATGAGGCATAATTCCTCATATCAAATTCACATGTTACTATTTCATTTCCATTCATGAGAATATACTTGTCATCACACCATCACATGATATAAATCCTTATCACATTATTCCATGGTACTAACCCTTGTCCCCACAAAGAGGATTACACCTCCATAAGGGCTCAAGACATGCCCAATTGTCATTAAGACCATCACATCATTTTCTACATGATCATCATTACCTTTCAATACCTTTAAGAAGGTTCAACACACCATCACCATACTTGCAATACACATATTCAACATAAATTGCTTTAAAGAGCTATGATGTTGACATGGTAGCATAAAAGAAAGCATCCATCATAAGTCTATGATAACCACTAGTTAATATTTTAGGGTTACAACAAACATCAGAGAGAATATTCCATCATCATATCATACCAGGAAGCTAAGTATGATTAACCATTATTATGTTAATTGTATTAAGTTAAGTTCAACGAGATAAGAGAGAATGATGTTACAAATCATCACCTCAAACTAAACCATAGGTTCATACACTCAGTAAGTCAAATCACATCCTACACACATAGCATCCCCATCCAATCATGGATGCACGAGGTAAATCACTACCATCGAATCCCATAATTTACTCGAGTATGGACTCATACACAACTCAAGGTGTAACGATCAGATTGTAGCCTCAAGCCAAATCAACAAAACTTAGGGCTCAACAAACCATTGAATTCCAAAAAATCAAAACCATCTAGTGTTAGATAGGAAAACTAATTAGATTGTATTAGTTTGAGGGAGAAGGTAATACTACCAACTCATGGACTTAAAAAATGTTCTAAATCATCAAATCCAAGCCATTAGATCAGTGCAACAAGCACAAACCATCAAACCATAAACCACACATAAAAATATCAAGTTCAAGGAAAACAAGACCATTGAATTATATTCATTAATCACCACCATTGGATCATGAGGCGCCAGGTGGTTATGCACCTAGAAGAACCATCATTTTCTAACTTCAAAAGTACCATCCATTGTGGACACCAAGTCCACCATCGGCTTTGGACAACTAGTGACACCCTCATATGTGAACCATTAACCATAGAGTCAATGAAACCATCGAGAGATGGAACCAGAAGAGCCATTAGTTGATGACCCAGAAAGACCATCGAGTGTGGACTCAGTGACACCATTGATTGTGGTCAATGGGTGGGATACATATCCAAAAGCCAAGTAGAACCATTGTTTGGTAGAAGGAGGAAAAACATAGAGTAAAACCATTACATGTGAGTGTCAAACCCATTTTTTGTGAAAGCAACCAAGCCATCAATTGTGAGGTGAACTCTATCCATCAATTTCAAGCACAAGAGAATACCCAAAACAAGATGGAAGAAATGTAGCAGAGGGGTCAAATCAGCATGCAACTTGATTTATAATTTAGTGTTTGGGTAGTTCTCCTACTCTCACTATGCTAAAATAGTGACATCATAAGGGAAACCATGATGATTCCATGATTTGTTTCATTAGTAAGTTATAAGAATGATGTGTTTGATCCCTCTCAGTTCCTCAAATACCTACCATCTTTTCTAGAGAAATGTGATTTTGGGTTCCTAGACCATAAGGGGTGATTTCTAGTCATTTGTTTGTTTCAAAAATTGGTAGTTGTGATGTGTTTATTTAAGGGGAGTTAAATGGTGATTATATGCATGGATGCAAATAGAAATTTGAATTTAATCTGACTAGATAATGGATTTTATTATTCTAGAAAGAAACTTTTTTGAAAGAATTTAGCTAAATGCAATCCATGAATGCAACAATAAGATCATAAGTTAGAAATACATTGGTGTGGATAGAAAGTAGAATACATACCACTCACCCTCCACCCCAAACTTAGATGCTTGCTCGTTCTTCAACAAACACTAAATCTGAGATGCAGGGAAAGAACTTTTTTGGTTGGTTCACTGGCTGGTGATTGCTCTCCATTTAGAAAAACTCATTCACCTAGAATCAAAATTGTTAGAACATATGATCTTGTCATGAGATGTACTAACTAACTAAATGAAATATGAACTAAAATGTAAAAGAAAATGGAAATGAGAGTAAAACTTGGGTTGCCTCTCGACTAGTGCCTTTGTTTAATGTTGATGGCTCAACGCCTGAAAATCAATCAATATATGTTGGAGGGAGAAGTGAGAGAGGTTGGTTGGCATGCATATCAGTGATAGTGAATTATCATTTGATTTGTTGGACATTGATTGTGAATTATAAAATTCTCTCACTCCAAATTATGAAAGCCCCATGAGGAAAGATATGTTTGATAGTAAATGGACCCGACCATTGGGTCTTGAGCTTTCTTGGAAAAAGATGGAGATGTGAGTTGTGCAGTAATACTTGATCTTCAACTTGTATATATGTCCTCTTCATATATCCATCATGCCACATCTTTTTATTATCCTTGAGGATGCATAATTTTTTATAAATTGTTAGCAGTTATTCTTCTAACTCTTGTAGTTGAAGTAGATGATTTTCCTTTGTTGCATAGAGGTCAAAGTTGAGCTGCTTGATGGCCCATTATAATTTGTGTTTGAGCTCTATTGGTAAGTGACAATATTTCCCATAGATTAAATGAAAAGGTGTAGTGTTGAGGGGATTCTTCTATGTAATTTGATACGCCCAGAATATGTTGTTCGTCTTGTTAGACCAATCTTGCCTTGTCCTGCTAATTGTCTTATCTAGAATAGATTTGATTTGACAATTGGAGATTTCCACTTGATTGCTCGTTTGAAAATGGTACAGAGTACCCACCCAATGAGACACACCATATTTGTGAAGGAGTGATTTATAGATACATTCAAGAAAGTGTGATCCCCATCAAGAATGACAGTGTTGGGATTACAAGGTGTCGAAAGATAATATCTCTAGAAATCTTGATGACTCTCTTAGAGTTTCTAGATTTTGTGGGAATGGTTTCTACCCATTTGGAAACATAATCAACAGAATCCAAGATGTATGAGAATCCATAGGAGTAGTGGAATGGACCCATGTAGTCCACACACCCAAATGTCAAAAGTCTCAACTTCTTGTCAAAGATTGAGGAGCATCTCATCCTTCTTGAATATATTACCAGATCGTTGGCATTGAACACAAGACCTGACATATCTGTGAGCATCCTTAGAGATATTAAGCCAAAAGAAATATCACTAAAGGACTTTAAACACATTCTTCTTAGAGCTCATGTGGCCCTTAGTTGGGCCAGAGTGACATTGCTCCAGAATAAGAGGAGCTTCTTCTTTGGATATGCACCAACTGTAAATATCATATGAGCATAATAATTATAGGTAAGGTTCATTTAAATAGTAATGATTAATGTTTGACATGAACTTCTTCTTATCGTTCCGAATGGAATTTGGAGGATGAACTCCCGTAGGTAGGTAGTTCAAAAAAATCAGCATATCACACCGTGAATGTAGACAACTTTTGCAAGTGGTCATTAGGTAAAGAGTCATTAATCAGGACTGCATTAGAATCTTGGATATGTGATTGACTGAGGTGATCAGCAACAATATTCTTAGTCCCCTTCTTGTCCTTGATTTTCATATCAAACTCTTGCAACAAAATAATCCACCCAATCAGTATAGGCTTCACATTCTTCTGTGTCATTATATATCGTAAGATAGCATGATCAGTGTAGATGATTACTTGGGAACCTATTGGATAGGAGAAGAACTTGTAAAAGGAAAAGATAATGGTGAGAAGCTCCTTTTCAGTTGTTGCATAATTAATTTGTACATCATCAAGTGTCTTGCTTGTGTAGTAGATGGAATGGTGTTTCTTGTTGTCACGCTTCCCCAGAACTACCCCTATAGCATAGTCACTACCATCACACATGATCTCTAAAGGAAGGTATCAATCTTGGGTAAGAAGGATGGGAGTTGAGATTAGAGCTTCCTTCAAAGTGTTGAAGCTCTTCATGCAATTAGAGTCAAAGATAAATTCCACATCCTTCTAAAGAAGGTTCGTTAGAGGCTTGATGATCTTACTAAAGTCATGAATAAACCTCCTATAGAATCTGGAATGTCCCAGAAATGCCCAGACTTCTTTAATAGTAGTTGGAGGAGATATCTTGTTGATCACTTCCATCTTTGATTTGTAAACTTCAGTAGTTCTGGAGCTAACACGGTGTCCTAGAACAATACCCTCCTTCACCATGAAGTGGGATTTTTTCCAATTTAGC
The DNA here is from genome assembly GCA_963693085.1 of Alisma plantago-aquatica. Classification (NCBI taxonomy): domain Eukaryota; kingdom Viridiplantae; phylum Streptophyta; class Magnoliopsida; order Alismatales; family Alismataceae; genus Alisma; species Alisma plantago-aquatica. Next base: position 296,421,146 of record OY856412.1, read on the forward strand.
ACCAAATGTGATTTTTCACAATGTTCAAGGATAAGGGACAAATGGTGTAGGCACGATTCAAAAAAATCTCCATAGACTAAGAAGGCATCCCATGAAGATTTTGATTATTGTCTCAGAGAGGATGACAAAGATGCAATGTTCAAATGTGGAGGGTGTATTGTATAGTCTGAAGGGCATTCAGCAAAAAGCATATGTGCCAAAGGGACACATAAGTTGGTATTTTCTTGATTTTTGGGGTGAATGGATATCTAGTAAAACTAGAATACCCATCCAAGTAACAAAAGAATTCCTAGTGTGCAAGTCTCTCCAGAATTGATCAAGAAAGGGAAGTGGGATGTGTCTTTTTGGGTTACATTGTTGAGCTTGTGGCAGTATATGCAAATGTTCCACTCAATAATAGTGTGGGTTGTAATAATCTCATTCTCTTCATTTAGAACAACAATGGTGCATCCCTTCTTTGGCACTACATACATAGGAATCACCCATGGCGAGTCAGAGATGGAATACATGATCCTAGAAAGCAATAGCATAGTCATCTCCTTGCACACAACCTCCTTCAAAATAGGGTTCATCTTACATCGAGACTTGATGGAGGGCTTATAGTTGTCAACCATGTGCATGTAGATGTCTTATCTTACTCCAGTCAGATAAGTCATTTTGTGGCCTAATGCCTTATGTCTCTTCCTTAACTTAGTCAACAGATGTCTTCTTGCTCGGTCATGAGATATGAATTGATGATTATTGGGAAGACCTTCTTCTCCACTAGGGAGATATATTTGATCCCCTCAAGTAGAGGCTCCATCTCTAGTATGGTGGGCTCCTTGTCTTTCATCTTCAAGGATTGAGACAAACTTTAGATCTTCAAACCCATCCTCAGGGTCTTCCTACTAGAGTCAAGGTGATGAAGAATTTGCTCATCACCCAAACCACGGCTTTGGGGTTGATGAGAGCAGTCTCAATAGGAACTTTATAAGTAAAATCCTCTTATCGCAGTTGTACCATTTTGTCTAGAAAGGACCCTTGAGACTCTTAAAGAACTTGGAATAAATAGTGTATGTCCCAAGTCTCAATGTCGTGATCCGGAGTCAACATCCATTTAGGCTCTAGAAGTTGCTAGGAATGAGCACCAAAAGATGAGAGGATAATGAAGATTTTCCTTGATGTCCATGATGACAAAATTGTATGGCCAGTCGGATTTGGGACCCACTCTCATAGGGATTTCTTCTATGATCCCCATAGGAGTAGTCATAGAATAGTTAGCAAGTTGAATCATGATGGTGGTAGTAAGGATGTCAGATGTGAAGCGTAGTCATTTACACAAGCTATACGGAATTATAAAATTGTTTGCCCCAAGTTCACCTAGACCCTTATGGCATGTAGTGCCCCCAATGAAGAAAAAAATCCAAAAGAACTATGATCTTCAATTTTCTTGGGCATGTTGCTTTGGACAATGTCTCATGTCACCGTGCTAGTTTCACAGCCTCAACTTCCTCTGTTAGGTACTTGTGAGTGAGGAAAGTCTTAAAGAACTTAGTCCATGAATGATTTCTGCAAGATCATAAAGAGAATATCAACATGTAACTTCTTCATTTCCTCCTTGAACTTCATAGATCTCCATTCTAGTTGTGTCTAAGATAGATGACTCTGGTAAGGGACATAAGGTTTGCAGATAGGAACCATTGAGTTGGGAAGAGAGGTTGGTGTAGTTTCTTGTGCCTTCCTCAGGTTCATGTAAGCTACTTGTAAGTTGGAGGTTCAACAATTGGTTCCATTGGTATAGCCATTGGAGTGTCTTCTTCATCTTTATCATCTTCAAGAACCTGTTTATTGTGTTGATGGTTGGAGCTGGAAGTTTTGGTAGGACACGTACAGAACATGTGGTCACATACTTAAACTACTCCTCATGATTCTTGGGGTTTCCTTCAAGTTTACGTAAAAATGAGCCCATTGGAGGGCGGATGGCGGTAGGAATCTGTGCAAGTTGAGCCTCCATGAATTTGTTGTATGCATGTTTGGGTTTCCAATATCTTCTCAATGGTAACTAGATGACTCTAATCATTTAAAGTAGATGCACTCCACTAGCTTTTACTTTCCCTAGAAGAAATTGGCCTTGTTGGTTGTAGGGTTGTTGTCATGGGTTGTAATTATTTTCTTGATTGAAATTTTTTTGGTATTGACCAGGGTTGTAATTGTTCTGCCTGTAGTTTTGGTTTTGTTAGAAACCAAGAGGACCCGAAACTTGGTTTTGTCAGGGTTCCTTCTAGATCTAACGTGCATTTTTTGCTCCATCTAGATTTCCATATTGGAATCATGGGTGATTTTTGGTCATTTTGGGGTTGTAGTACCCTATCATGTAATGGAGTTGATCGTGTTGATTTCTTCAATGACTGGGTTGTTGTCAGATTGAGGTTGGTGCATGTTCAAGGCGGCCTGGTAAAAATGATTGCATTGTAGAATCACGTGGCCCTTTTTGGCACAGACTTGGCAGACTTTTGGGGTTACCCCATCTTGAAAAGAGGATTGGCCTCTCTGCCCATTCCTTAGGAGAGATGACTCAATGCTTTCTTTTTTGATAGAGAGCATCTTCAGATATTCAGCAATGTCCTTTAGCTCGGATTTATCTTATGTCATTGCCACCTAGAGAATGCCTCCCTTGCAAGATGATCCCCAATTGGCTTGGTTCTCAGCTCCCCTATTGACGACCTTCCATGTGTCGTCTAATCTCTTCTACATAATTCTCCATTAGAAGTGGCATCAAGGAACTTCTTGATGTCTTCATCGACTCCCCTATATAATTGATCAATAAGTTATGATGGAGGGTGCAATGATGAGGATATTTACACAACAACTCTCTAAATCGTTCCCAAGATTCAAAGATAATCTCAAATGGATCCTTCTTAAACTGGGTAATTTCCCCTTAGATTTGATAAGTGAGTTAGGGTGGAAAGAACTTCTCAAGGAATTGGTTTTGAAGTTCCTCCCAAGTTCTGATGTTGCATTCATCTAGGGAATTGTACCACACCCTAGCTTTGTTGGTGAGTGAGTCATAGAATAATCTCAACATCATGGCTTCCTCTGACACGCCAGCTTGCTTTCTTAGTCCACATAGGTCTATGAACTTCTACAAATGGTCATGCGCATTCTCACCATCTCATCCTAGAAAATTGTTGTTTTGCATCATTGTCACCCATCTAAGTTTTGAGCTTCGATGGCTAGTTGGACAATGGGGTTGCATATATCAGCAACTTTTGGTGTAGAGAACTCTCGTAGTTCTCTTTGTCTCTTAGCTTCTTCAGCTGCTTGTAGTTCCTACACAGCAGCTCTAGCTTTTGCTAAAAGCCTATCTGTTTGAGCTGCTAGTGTCGCTTCAACTTTGCAGTTGATCTCCTCTTCAGTCATCTTAGTTTGGTGCACGTGGAGGCACCTACAGTAGATTTGTTTAGTCTTAGGGTCAAAATCTAGTTTTGGACCGGCGTTAGAAGAGTGTTGCATGCACTAGAAATGGTTCTTGGGGAAGGAAGACTACTACGAGTAAGATGATTGATGTGGTGTTGAATTCATGAAGATATGCAATGTTGTCAATTGTAAAAAAAATCCTAATTAATTCAAGATATTTAAATTAAATAGAAAATTTTGTTGTCCCTGGCAACAGCACCAAAATTTGACGTGATTTATCGCACGGGCACGTTCACTAGGGGTGAAATCTATGAAGTTTACCAAACGTACAATAATCACCATCAAGCAGACAGATTTTATTTTAGTATAGTTCAGGATTGAACCCAAAGAACAACATTTTTAAGAATTAATTTAATTAAAGTAACCATGCAAGAATTAGTATTTAACACAATAGTGGATTGGTTGTTGGTTAAAATAAGGTTGCACATAATAAAAGAGTTGAATTAAGGGTTGATTGTCGATGGATGGGAACACTAGGGTGGAATGGGTTTCACCACCACTACCTATCATTTTCTCTCACTACATTATATGAAGTGTGAAGGATATATATGTTGAGGCTAGGAAAATACTCCTTACTAGGGTTAAAACCCAGACATATATCACTTTAAGCTCATTGTCACATTACCTAGATATCATACATTTGTTGCCTCAAAAAACACCTATCTAAAATTTTCATCAAGGGTTTAACTAGAATCTAATCAATATTCTATATCCTAGGTTCAAAGTTCTCTAGATTCAGGATCATTATAAACATGTAAACCTGCTAATTAGACAAGCATACAAACATAAAATGACTGATTCTAAACATGTAATGGTTCGTACAGTAATAGATGCAATAAGAATTGGGTAGTGGGGCTACTTTCGACACTTTAGCAAAAGGACTACTCTCTCATGATAGCAGTAATAGAATCAACAAGGAAAGATAGAAAGAAGGCCATGGTCACATAAGGAGTCCCCTTTGTGGTGTGTAGAAGAAGCTCTTCAAACTCTAAGACAAGGGCGTCGAACATGTAAGGACACCCATGTGCGTTTGTCAAATATGGACTAGGATTGGCGTTCTTCCTTCCTTGTGGTTTGGATCTACAACTATTAACGAGGCAGCAGTATGTTTACGTAGGAAAAGATCATCAAGCAATGGATGAAGGCGTCATTCTTCAAGACCTCCTCTGAGGTCAAAAGCTACAAGCCTTAGCAGAGGTGGGAGGTCCTAGTTTGGCGTTCACAAACCGATGGAAATGGTCAAAGGTTGTAGAAGATCAAAGCTAAGTGGAAATAGCAGCAGCCTAATGGCATCAAAGGAAGATCCATCCTCTGTTGGTAGTCCCTTGTATCTATAGGTTGAGGCTAGGGTTTGGAACCTTTCCTATTGTCATGGAGTTAATTCATCGCCTGCCATAAAGGTGGAGACACGATAGCGTAGGTAGACAAAGGGTTTGCGACATTCAGTGTCTTTAACGGTAGGCGAGGGGTCAGATGGACCATCGGAAGGCGAAGCAAAAGTCCCTTTGAAAGTTGACGCTATATAGCCATTGATTGTTACGTGCATGTGTTCCTTCAGGAAGTGGAGTCAGAATGACCATCAGAATATGAAAATAGAATAGCTAATCGAAGGAAAAGTTTGACCGACTATCAGAAGATAGATGTTGAGTGACCATCGGAAGGCACGAGCATAGAACGACCATCAGAAGGCAAGTCAGAAGTTCCTTCAGTTGTTGAGTGCAAGGAGGCCATGGGAAGGCAAGTGTTGGGCTTCCTTCAGTTGTCAACCGAAGGAAGGACTGAGTGGTGTAACCCAACGGATCCATATCAAAGTTGGTGCAAAGAGCTATTAACTATATGACTCTCAGCATGATAACTATGACTCCCAATTGTATGTGATAACTAGAGGTGATAGAGAGAACAAATAGAAATGCTAGGATAGCCTAATTTTAGTAAACATCGGACACAATGTTAATAACACAGAGAAATATTAAACTACATTTTAAAAAGAAATATAAGTTTTAGCATTAAGATTCAAAACTGCTAATAATTGGATGTGCACACATGCAAAAAAAAAGCATATTGACCAGGTTGTAAATCATGTTTGACCCTTAGTCGCGTTAACATAAAACAAGGTTGCAGAAATTAGGGTACAATAGACCAAAGGTTATGACTATCTTGACCTTGGTCATCTATCCACAAGGGTAAATGTGAACACGTCAAACTCCCAATTCCAACTTAGATTCTTACCTATTAGAATAAGAGGAACTTCATGTAAGTGGAGCCAGAACCACATTGAGCTATAGAACGTCACTTAAAAGTTTTGAAGTCTGGTTTAATATGCCATACTAGGGACATGCTTTTAAATCCTATAACTTGTTATGAATACGCCATATATCTATAGAAAGATTGGTATACTTAGCAGGGAAGCTTTTAGAATTTCCCATAACATAGTTGACAAATATATGAATTGAGCAATTGTTAATGTCTACTTCTTTCAAGTCATGGTGAACAAATTTCAGCCAAGTGTTTTAATTAGATTTCATATCGCCTCTTTGATACCAAATGTCAACACTTCAACATCATAATCAGGTTTATATCAAATTTGACAAAACCATCTAATTTATGATAATCTTCAATGGACTTGTACATGCACTTTAATTGTTTAAATTATAGATTGTGATACACATCAAACAATCCAAACCCAGAATTGGACACGGATAACAGCCTAATGACGATCATGTCCAACGAGTATTGACATGTATCGTTGCATAGCAATCTGTACAATTACCTGCTGTAAAGACATAACTTTAGAAATTCAAAGAAATGCTACATGTCCTTTTGAACCGTTCTAATAATGTGATGTGAAACTAAGTACAAAAATTACACACAACAATACAGATAAAATCAAAAAAACGTACATGTCACATTTCATGACCTATATGTCTTAACAAGTTGGCGTGGGAAAATACTTAATATACACCTAACCTTACGTAGAGATACACATAGCAGTATTCAGAAAATACATTGAAACGAACACATGTGAACAATATCGTTGGTGACAATTTCCAGTCCATTGAAAGAAAGGCCATTAAATGTTGTTATTGGACTGACTGTTTAATACTAGGACGTTGAAAGAAAGGCCATTAAATGTTGTTATTGGACTGAGTGTTTAATAGTAGGACGTCATGAGTTTGATTTGTGTGCTAATATGTTTTATAATTTATTTTCCTTTAAGATAGAAGGAAATTGTATTAAGGCATGTCGCCCATATTCAACCAAAAGGAATTTATGTAAAAAATGTTAATTACATGACCAGTCTCGAAAACATGCTCCTATGATTTTGCCTAGGATTTTACACATGTTGATAGACTGGCAGACCAGACGAAACCAGACCGGCTATTCTATCCTATTTTCTAGCTAGCGATAATCTTAGTCGGGGTATCGGTCTTATTTTTCCAATCCGATCAGTATTATACTTTATGGTGCGGTCTTTGTTTCCACGGCTTCTTGCTTACCGGGTATTGATATAGTCAGATCCAAGTTTGGAGTGGTTTCAACATAAACCTTTGCCACAGAACAGCAGAACAAGAAAGGCAGCAACACACTTAGCCTAACCAGGTGGAGCGGTTCGGTTGCAAGACCCTACAAACAAAGAAAATGAGTCCTCATGGAGGGAGGTGGCTAAGCGGTAGGACTAAAGTAAAATAAAGGACAAAGAGAAAGGCAACAATAAATTATCGAGTAATGGGCCAATCAGCACTGGACCCTTGTACAAACTAAGGAAGCAACCAAGAGAAACATTAAGCGTGCAAATCAACAGAGGTGCTGTATCATCAAAGATCTCAAGTGGGAGGTCTATGTTGCATTGCGAGACAAGGAGATAAGATGCCAAGAGCCGAGACAAAAGGCAGACGCCCTCGACAGTACAATTAGAAGATAGACATGACAACGGAGTCAATTAAAAAGACAAGGCACAAAAGTCAAGTGAGGGTCGATAGTGATACAGCAGCATACACTTTATAAAAATCAAGTCATACCAAGTCCGTTGCCACCTTTACCTGACCAACGTACAAAAGTTGAACCATAAAGCAGATTGGCTAATCACTGGGCCGCAGCGCCCTTACCTCAAATGGTATATATCCGTATGCAACTATTATTCGCACATTATAGATATGGAATCACAGACCATTACTCGTTAACAAAAACTGTTACTTTAAAGGTGTCTAATTGCAAACCTCTAGGAACATTAAGGAGATGTTTGGTTCCGAATTCAATCCAATCCAGACTGAGTGTAGCCTTTTGTGCCACATGCGCTAATCCCGACTAACCCAATTGAGATCCTGTCTTGTTGTTTGGCAAAGATTGGACTGACAGGTCCAATTTAGATTCCGTAATCCTCAAATCCAGACCAAGTCAATCTTGCTATCAAGACAATTTCGAGATGCCAGTCCGAATTTGACTCGTCTTTTGTGTTTTTTATTTAATATGTCAAACTGAAAAACACAAGTTACAAAACCAGTCTAATTTAATGAGTATTCGCAATGGGATTAGATTGTCAAACAAAAATAGGATCCAATCTAGATAAACTAATATGGATCTACCGACTAACCCAGTCCGGATTTTGTAATCTCAATCTCGAACCAGATAGGGGCTAAGACTACATATTAGTTCGACTCGCCCAGTTGAAAACATAAATGTGATATTTTCACACAATAGGGGTGACACATTCGATTGGCCTTAATAAGAACAGTTAACAAATCCAACTGTAGTGATTTTCTGGTCTTACTGAGGTCACTAACTTGAATGATTTTTAAAGAAGCTATCGCGACTACCCACGTGCAAACAGTTCGGCAAACAGTTCGGCAGCTTGCATTGTACTTCTCATCGACGTGTAGCAACTGCAGTGCGAAAACAAGAATATATCTAGTTAGACATTAGGGCTAGTAGGCGTTGCAGAAAAGATAAATTGGTTACTCACACATGAGATCCAGATCAAAACACCATATCCCTACCGTTAGTTTAGATTGACAATCTTGCAGCAGGTAAGATAGCATTCTCCGTCACCATATGCCTACCGTTAGTTTAGATTGACAATCTTGCATCAGAAACAGACCTCTTGGCAACTGGTTTAGAGTTCAATAATCGCCCATGAACCACCAAGAACCCAAACCACTTGCCATCAAAATTTTGGTAAGAAAAAATACATCTTCAATTAATTTTGCTGATAGTACAGTTAGTATTACTAGTATAACTTGCAATTATCTACGAAGTCCAGCGAATAGTCTTTTTTCCCGTGAGGTTAAAATTACAGGGTTGCATGTAAGCACAACATCCACAGTTGATAGCATCAGGCAGTGCTCCTACAGACCAGGTGAACAGAAGCTAACGGAACAGGCTGCAAAAGCAGATGTGCGCACTTAACACAGACCAAAACTCCTTTAAACATTTCAGCATGAAAGCAGAATATTACTAACAATATTGAACAGACCTTCAGCGACTACTAGCTTCAGCGGATGGTAGTCACCTGCATATATGAAATATGCAATAAAATTACTACAGAGACGACAAGACATTACTTCAGAATTACTGTTCTTGAATGAAAGTGGGCATCAACAGTTCAGCAATTTTAGTAGCAATGGAATAACAATTTCTTAATAGTGCCCAATTATACTTCATGTGTCATTTAGAAATAGGATATTTATCAGGGATCACAAAGGCCATGAGAATAAATTTCCCTGTTCAGCAGTTCCACATCCATCCAAGTTGAGCCACAGAAGCAGATAACGTAAGGACATCTACAAAATGGAACAAGAAATGTATCAACTTCTAGCAATCTTCAAAATAGAGAATGTGATTATTGATTAGAAAGTGAAATCCACTGTATACAGAAGAAACAAAAAACTGTGGGAAAATGTCTCTTTGCACAGGATGAATCCATTATAAATGTATATGTGCAACCATTAGTAAAAAAAGACAAAGCGAGATAGATCTTAGTTCGCTTAAAAGTCTGGCTATTTGATAAGACCCAACTCGATCCTATCTTTTTTATTAGTTATGTACATTTCCATACCATTTATGACTGATATTTACCTATTGTCTTACTGAATTGTCATTCGACGAACGAAGAAAGTTCAAACAGACAAGCACCAGGATGATTTATGTCATACAAGATTTCTAAGATCTATGAACTTATAACAGTTATTATTGATATATAAATTCTAATCTGTGGAGTTTAATACTCCTAAGGTGAATAAAGGACTCTCAAATATACTGCGTCTAAAGAGTTGTGTAGCTAATATACGTAGGCTCTAATCCAAGCAACTAGCAAAATAAAATTTCCGGGCCAGTTATAGCAAGAGACGTGTAAAGAAATTCAATTACATAGCGTAATAAGGATTATTAACTAGCAAAACAACTATAAAAGTTTCTCGTTAGCGTAATGAGAATTATTAACTAGCAAAACAACTATAAAAGTTTCTCGTCGAGACAAGATGGGCTATCCATCACCCACAGACAATGGATAAAGCGTGATTAACAAAACTAGAAGGATTAAGCACTGTATGGGTCTTCATCATACTCGTGCATGGCGCAATCTTATCAAACCATATTCATGCTTTAATACAGACCAAGAACTGAAACCTATAAATTGCCTAGTTGAACATCCTCAACAAGATGTACTACTCCCAAGTAACACCTCCCCATGGCCTTAAAGAGCTTTATATCTGAGAGCTTGTTGCATAAGCAAAAACAACATGTGATTTCATACTGGAACTTGTGTGGGGAGATTTGCTAATGAAAAGATTCTTTTGGAGCTTGATTTTAATGAATTACTAGCTGCAAGAGAATAAAATCTACATACTTCATTGTTGAAGACCTTCAACAATATGTACCGCTCCTTCCATGCTGCATGCATTGAGACAGCCGCCTAGCCAACCAATTGCCCAAGGGTGGGCCGCCCAGCCTTCCGACTAGCAGCAGAGGCGCTTTGGGTGTCTGTCTAGGCCGATTGGGCAGCTAGGCAGCCGCCTACGCGACCCGCAAGTCAGTTGGGTGGCCACTTCTCTCGAGGTCGGGGCCCAATGGCCCATTAACTTTACTTTCTTAACACCAACATAATCGAGCGACCATCCCAACTTCCCGACCCCCCCCCATGGTTTCTATTTTGTGTGCAGTGCAAACCTATACCCGCACCTCCTGCATCGTCCGCCATCTCCTCGCCCAATGGCCGGCGACAACTCTACCTCCATCCATAATCTTCAACGACCATTCAAGGAGTCTCCCTTCCTCCTACTAACTTTGTTATCTCCTCTTCCAAAAGCAAGCATCCATGTTCTATGTCCACGTAAAGCAATCCACGTCTACATTTTCATCAACGTCGAGTCATCCATCAAGTCATCATGATGGACGAAGATGTTGATCCTGTGATACCTATTGCAGAGTTTCTACCACACTTCATTAACTTGGTGAATGATGATTCAAGAAAAGGCAAAATCCAAAGACCCCGTGTGGAAATATGAATTTTGGCCTAATCCAGTCGACAAGAACAAGCTACAATGTGGATTTTGTGGGCACGATAGCAACGGTGGGATCAACACGTTCAAATACATTATTGGCAGTTTTCCTGACATTGTTAAATGCTCTAGAACTACTCAAGCAATATGTATTGGATTGAAGGAGTACAGAGTACGTGCCAGGAAGCTCAAAGTTGATAAGTTTCAATGACAGTTGTTAACCTAGATGGTGATGATGAAGATCCATTGACTCCGATTGATGACGTTGTTAACAATACTACTACACCTACCATTCTTCCCATTGGCACTTCAGGCCTTGGTTTTATAAGGGTTCTCTTGATGCTTTTGTGTGTCTTAGCCTCCCCCGAAGATGTTGTAGCCCAAAGGAAAGCATGTGGCAAAGTACAAAAGACGATTGAATCCATCTACAAAAAGGAAGTGTTGCAAGTGACCCATGATAGCATAGTTACTTGGTTTTACAAAGCATGTATACCTTTTAATGCTATTAAGCTTTAAGCGTACTTCTTTTGAAGTCATTTTAGCAACAGTGGGTCGGTATGGTAGAGAATTGCTCCCCCTTCTTACCATCAAATCAGGTTGCCCCTCTTAGAGAGGCAATATGCACAGACAAAGGAACTAGAGAGAGTGCATGAGAAACAGTGCATGAGAAACATTGGAAAATATTGGGTTGTACTCTCATGTCTATTGGAAGATCTAATATGAGACAAAGAGGGTTAATTAATTTCTTGCTAACACTCCTAAAGATTCCTTTTATTTGTACTCCATTGATGCTACTTTTGTAACTCAATACATCTGAATGCATGTACATTGTACTTGATGAGGCAATAGCTAAAATTGGGACAGAAAATGTGATACATTTTATTAAAGACAATGCCATTAATTACGTGAGTGCATGTAAGAAGTTGATGCTCAAGTACAGACATTTGTTTTCAACCCTTTATGCTATACATTATGTGGATTTGATGCTTGAAGACATAAGGAAGCTACGCAAGTTTGCTCCTATTATCACAAAGGCAAGGAAAGTGATTGCTTACATCTACCAGTATACACGTCTGCATGATGGTTTCATCAAGAAAAGTAAAGGAAATACAAAGATCAAGGCGTCCTAGAACAACTTATTTTGCCACTTTGTTTTTTACTTTGTAGAGCATGCTAGGTCACAGAGAGACATTGTTCACTTTGTTCAATTCTACTGCATGGGAGCAAAGCAGTTGGGTGAAGACCATAGCAAGGAAAAAAGTCGCATCTATCGTACATTCTAGAGCATTTTGGAACTCTGTACAGGACCTAATTAGGGCTTCTCAACCACTAATGCAGATTTTGAGGCTTGTAGATGATGATGAGAAGCCTCCCATGGGATACACTATTGCATCTATCGAGAGGGCAAAAAAGAAATCAAGTTAAATTTTGGTAATAGAGAAAGAGAGTACAAGATCATCATTGACATAGTGGAGAAGAGATGGGCATATCAGATGAGTCACCCCCTATATGGTGCAGGGTTTTTGTTGAATCCCTCTATGTACCGATGCTAGAGTTCAGCATGACCCGAAACTGGCAATTATGATTCTGACTTTGTTGACTGTCTTGTGAAGATGGTAGATGATTCTTCAAAACAAGCCTCTAATGAGCTCGATTAGTAAAAGGAGGGTCGCGGGATGTTTGGCAAAGACAGTGCCAGTTACCATAACACGATGAAATCCCCATGTAAGTATATCCTTTATATTATAGTTATTAGTATATATATTTTTCTGGTTTTATTTTACTATATTTTTGGGTTTTATTTTACCTTTATTATTGTGTTATGGGCATTTGTTTATTAGCCCATTAGCATTTTTCCTTTTTCTAGAATACTCTTGTTTCTAGATTATCTCTCCTATATAAGAGAGACTCCTGTAATTGGTTTTATTCATCTAATACAAAGCATCTTCGAGATTTTAGATGGTATCAGAGCGAGATCTATCTTGAGACCCTCCCATCTCAACCCTAATCACCCATGCCTCCTTAAACCCTAGCCGCCACACCACCCTCTCTTTCTCCTCCCTCCTTCCGCCGCCCACCCGCCGCTGCACCTACAACCTGCAGCCTCGCTCGCTATCTCCACCTACTTCATCCCCTCCCGCCGCCTCCACCTCCCTCCCTCTCCCACAATCGCCGCCCCCCCCCTTCCCACAGCCGCCGCCAACCTCCCTCCCACTCCCCACCATCGTTGCCCCCCCATCTTCCCTCAACGCCACCACCTGTTGTTGTCCTCTCTCTCCCATTCATCCTCTTTCCCCTTCTCTGGTTCCTTTTCTCCTTCACCCACCATCCTTTCCTCCGTCTAGGCACCAACACCATCACTCCTCTTTCGGCTCGCCTGTGTACTTCCTTGGTAACTTTCCGGTTATAGCGCGTTGAAGGCGTAGCCGACTCTTGTTTTTCTCTGCCTATGCCTCATAGTGGAGTAAGTTTTTTCTCCATGTTGGTGTAGGTTTTCTATATCAATTGTTGCCCAATCATGGGTTTCTGGGATATGATGCATCAGATCTCCTTCTGCTATCTTCTGCCCGTTCACGGGTGCTTTTAGATCTGCCTCTGAGTTGGGTTTCTGCTGCGTTCGTCTTCTATGTGTCTGTTGCTGCTACGTGCCTGCTAATCCGTTTGCTGACTACTACGTGATTCCTGCTCCGGCATGCCACTCATGTCTACCTTATTGTCCTGCATTATGTGACCTCCCATGGCATGCTCAGAACCGATGCGCAATCTATGTGTGACGACTACCAAGTTGGACGGCTCTAACATCACACCTAGGCAGCCTCCTTTGAACTCTACGTCAAAGCTCAGAGGCGCTACTCCCATCTTACTACTACAGGTCCAACGGAACCAACTGCTAATGATGATGACAAGACTAAACAAGCGTATGACTTGTGGTCCAAGGATGACTCTAGGGTTGACCTGGATGGTCAACAGTGCTAAACCCAAAACCAACCAATCCCTTCTGCGCATGCGCACGGCCAAGGATATGTGGGATCAACTCTCCCACGTCTATTCTCATCAACAGAACCCCAAGAAGGTGTTTGATATATTCAAACACATGGCCAAGGAGGAGTATTTTACCTCAGATGCTATTGAAGATTACTACAATCAATGTTGTGCCCTCTGGGATGAGTTTGAGGTTTATCATTCGCTATCCTCCGATATTAAGGAAGCACAAAGACAACGGAATGAACTACAGCTCGTTCAATTTCTAGTTGGCCTACCACCCTCCTTTGCGGGTGTAGTTGATCAAATTCTTTCCAGTGATTTGTTGCCTACCTTACGCGATGTTCTGAAACGCGTGTAGCGCTTGCCTTTTGTCTTTCTAACAGTGTTGCTCTTGTTGTCCGTTATGGTGATGCCTTCCGTGGACGTGGACGTGGTCGTGGTCGATGCCGCTAAACTCAAAGTGCTAGTTGTGGTTCATATTCCTTTATAGTTCCGACTCCTCTACTGAACCACGTTACTGCAACTTTTACAATTGCAATAATCATACTGAAGACCGTTGCTGGATCAAGCACGGCAAACCTTCTTCGGCGAATCAGGTTTTCTTTAGACCAGAGCCTGACACTTCTGCTTCTACATATGCCCCGCCATCAGTTGATTGGCTCTGATCTGAAGTTGAGAAATTGCTCCAAGCCCGCCTGGCCTCTTCTGTTGAGATTTCCACTGCTGGCGGTTCCGCTCTTCTGACACAATGTGCTCCTCTAGCACAATCTGATAAAAATAATTGGGTTATCGACTTAGGTGCCACTTCTCATATTACTGGCAATTGCTCTTTATTTTCTACCTTGCATAAAACTACTACTATTCCGCCTTTCACATTAGCCGATGGTTCTCAAACACCTGTTTCTGGAATAGGGAATATCTATATTGTTGGTCGTCTTATTTTGAACTCGGCACTATCTGTTCCTAAATTCCCTATCAACTTGTTATCTGTGAGTAGAATTGTTAAGAGCCTACAATGCTCAATTACTTTTGACACGAATGGTGTTATCTTTCAGGATTTGCGCACGAGGATGAAGATTGGTTCGGGCCATGAGGGACCAGACGGACGCTACTATTTGGTTGCACCAAAGACGAAGGCTTACCTGACTACTTTTGTGACTGGCATTCAGTGGCACTACCGATTGGGGCACCCTTCACCAACAAAATTGAAGCATTTATTACCTGACATTTCAGAGAGTTTTTCATTGTGAGACATGCCAGTCAGGGGAATAAACTCGATCTAATTTTACTAAGAAAAATTGTATTAGTTCAAAAGCATCATTTGATATTGGGCATGCTGACATTTGGGGCTCGTGCTCTGTTGCTAGTATTTCTGGATTTCGGTACTTTATGAGTTTTATTGACGATTTTTTAGAACCACCTCGTTGTTTTTTGTGAAAAGACAAGTCTCATATGCTTGACACTATTACATACTTTTTTTCCGAGATACATACCTAGTTTGGTGAACCCATTACAACCTTTCGAACTGATAATGCCCTTGAATTCATGCAAAAGTCGATAAATCTGTTCTGTACCAAAGTGGTACTATCTACCAAACCTCTTGTGTATATACACCACAACAGAATGGCATTGCTTAACGCAAGAATCGCCACCTCCTTGAGGTTGCGCGTACCCTTCTCTTTCACTATCATGTTCTTCATGGTTTTTGGCCAGAAGCTGTTTCCACTACCTGTTATCTTATTAACCACATGCCATCTTCTGTTCTTGGCAATCAAGTGTCTTTTCAACTTCTATACCATGATGCTCCTTTGTTCACTATACCTCGTATTTTTAGTACGTGTTTTGTGAAAAATTTGCGTCCTAGCCTTACTAAACTGGACCCTCGTGCTACCAAGTGTATTTTCCTAGGTTACTCTCGGATACAAAAAGGGTATCGTTGCTTTGACCCGCTTACTAAGAAATGGATGGTTTCGGATGATGTTGTCTTTTTTGAACATATGTCGTTTTACTCTTCTGCTGGATCTGCTTTGATGTCTGACTTACTGTCAGACACACCTTTACCTCTGCCTGTTAATACTGCCTCGTTAGATAATACAATTGCACCTGCTCCTCCTTTAAAAGTCTACCAAAGAAGACTGAAGGCACCGACTCCCTCTATGGCTCTATGACCCAACCAAATCTTCCAACCTCGTCAGCAGATCAGCCACCATCTCAGGTATTTTATGACTTAGACATTCCTATCAATTTGTGCAAAGGCACTCGCTCTTGCACGCAACATCTATTGGGAATTTTTACACTACTGCTAATCTCAAAAATAATTTTGCAAATTTCACTTCTGCTTTGTGTTGTTACTATTCCTAAGAATGTTGCTCAGGCTCTCCAGCATTTCGCATGGCTCGAGCCATGGAAACTGAAATGCAGGCCCTCACTGATAGACATACTTGGGATTTGGTAGATGCGCCTCCTGGTTGTTCGCCAGTTGGTTGCAGGTGGATTTTCTCAACCAAATGGTACTATTAAACGACTCAAAGCTCGCCTGATAGCCAAGGGCTACACTTAGACATATGGAGTTGATTACTTCAAGACTTTCTCTCTTGTGGCTCGGTTAAATTCTATTTGTATCCTTATTTTTGTAAATTTTGATTAGCCTTTATTTCAACTAGATGTTAAAATGCATTCTTGTATGGTGACCTGCATGAGGAGGTTTACATGGAGAAGCCTCTCATCTTTGAGAGTCAGGGAGAGTCTTCCAAAGTCTGTCGCATTCGCAAAGCAATTTATGACCTTAAGCAAAGTCCTCGAGCCTGATTTTACAAGCTCAGCTCTATCCTTCAAAATTTTGACTTTCGTCGCTCTCAGTCTGATCACTTAGTGTTTGTTAACAAACTACCTCTGGTCTTGTAGTTCTCATTGTCTGTGTTGATGACATCATCCTATCTGGAAGTGACTATGCAGGCATTCAGGCTACTAAGACATACTTGGAAAAGCACTTTATTACCAAAGACTTAGGTAAAGTGAGGTATTTTTTGGGCATTTAAGTCTCTCATTCATCATCTGGTCTATGTTTGTCTCAGCGCAAGTATGTTTTAGATCTTCTTTCAGAGACAGGAATGCTTGGGGCTAAGCCAGCTAATACACCCTAGATCCCAACACTAATTGGGATGACGACACTTCCTTATCATGACCATCATCAGTATCGCAAAATGGTTGGAAAACTCATCTACCTTACTGTCACTAGGGTTGATATCACTTCTGTTGTCGGTCTTGTAAGTAGATATCTGGAAAAACCCCGTTAATGCTATTAGGATGTTGTCTGCGATATTTTGAAATATTTGAAAAGTTCTCCTGGCAAAGGCCTGCTATATAAGAAACATGGTTGTAATCTTATTGGCTACTCTAATTCAAATTATGTTGGGAGCAAGATAGATCGTAAATCTACCTTTAGATATTGCACTTTTGTAGGTGGTAACTTGGTCAATTGGCGAAGCAAGAAGCAAACTGTAGTTGCTCGCTCAAGTGTTGAAGCATAATATCGAGCCATGGCTTCACACCACCTGTGAACTCTTCTGGGTACGCAGTCTTCTGCGAGATTTTGGTATTTCTGTTGCTCCGTCCATTCCAATGCATTGTGACAACAACAACAAAGTTGCTATCTTCATTGCAAGCAACCCCACTTTCCATGAACGCACCAAACACATTGAAGTTGATTGTCATTTCGTTCGAGAGGCTGACTTATCTAGTCAGATTTCTACACCTTATACACCTACTATGGATCAAGTTGCCGATATTTTCACCAAAATTCTTCTGAAAACTAGGATTCCCTACACTAATGGCCAAGCTGGGCATGATTGACATCTATGCTCCAGCTTGACGAAGAGTACTAGTATATATATTTTCCCGATTTTATTTTACCTTTATTATTGTGTTATGGGCCTTTGTTTATTAACCCATTAGCCTTTTTCCTTTTTCTAGAATATTCTTGTTTCTAGATTATTCTTACTCTCTCCTATATAAGAGTCTCATGTAATTGGTTTTTACTCATCTAATACAAACCATCTTTGAGATTTTATAATAGAACACTTGAGCATTTCTTTTACTTATTAAAATTTAAAATATATTCTCTTGTAGTTGCTTGGTGGGATGCATATGGGGGGCAAACCCCATCACTTCAGAAGATTGCTAAGTGTATCATTGGCTTGTGTTGTACCTCCTCTTTTGTGGAGAGGGCTTGGACTACATTTGACTTTGTAAGTGTTACACTCAAGGAAGAAAATGTCCGATTTTGATGTTGTTTCGGTGGCCACAGAAATAGAATTTCGACAAATTTCGACAGAAATTTTGATAAATGCGTTCCTAGCGTTTCGACGGCAAAATAAACAAATTAATTTATGAAATTTTACCAGAATGATCTACTAGTGTAGATCTACTCAAATATGTAATAATATTTCATATTGGATATGT
Source organism: Alisma plantago-aquatica (assembly GCA_963693085.1). Classification (NCBI taxonomy): domain Eukaryota; kingdom Viridiplantae; phylum Streptophyta; class Magnoliopsida; order Alismatales; family Alismataceae; genus Alisma; species Alisma plantago-aquatica. The sequence goes on from OY856412.1 coordinate 296,439,541, forward strand.
GGGGGTGGGGTCTCGTCATTTTTTAGTGAATCCTAAACTGTTTCGATGGGGATTTTTTATGTCAATTTTCAATGATGAAATCAGTGAATTAAGTCATTATAATTTGCAAGCACAATATATAGAATTAAAAACACAAAACTATGCAAAAAATATGCTCTAGGTAGTACATAGTATATGAAAAAACAGAAAAAAAAAATCGATGATCTGCGTGTTTCGAGAATTTTGTCACTCAATTTCGATGTCTGATTGCCATGGAAATAGAAATTGACCATTTCGTCGAAATTTTGAACATTGGTTACACTAAGTTATATTTATTATGATTTTGAAGTATGATTTATGTACACTTGTAGGCATTTAGTTTTATTTGCATATTTATTACAATGACATGTTTTTTCTTATGTAGATTCACACAGAGGAGAAACATGTTAAGAGGTTCAAAGAATGGAAAAGCTTGTCTACAATCAGTACCATCGACAGCTTCATAAAAGATTCAAGAGTAAGCAAATAGAGAACCTCGAGAAGTGCTATGATCCTATAGCTCTAAATGAACTAAATTGGAACTGTGAATGGGTGACAAGTGTTCCAAAATATCTCGTTGTAGTGAATTGATTACAGGTGTTTCAAAAGATCTTATTGTTGTTGAAGGTGTTACAATGAGCCAAGTAGATATTGCCATGGGTGCTACTGACTATCAAGCTGGGTCAAGTAGGCCAAGAAGATCATATGGAACTAGTAGAGCTCCAGGGGGACTTAGTGATGAAGATGATGATATTCTGGAAGAAGAGGAGAAAGCAATGGATGAGGATGCATGACTAGAGGATGACGATGAGGGTGGTGATGGAGAGGGGGATGCAGAATACAATGATGGGGATCCATTGAGTTTTAGACTCTTTTGATGTGTTTTGCACTTTTGCTTTTTTTGCACTTGAGTCTGGTTCTAGACTTCTAGTACTCCAGTAATACTAATACGGTAATACCATAGTGTTCTATTTTGATTCACTATTATCACAGTACTTCAATGGAAGTTGGAACTATGGGATGCCTCGCAACCATTCTATTCATCTAATCATCTCATAGCTTTTTTATTTTATAATATTTGTAACACACTTGTAATGTGTATTCCGTCTTTGTTTTTCCTAATTCCATATTCAGCATTACATCCCCAATACGGATAGTGCATTTAAAAGATTGACGAACCATCAGGTTTGTCTTGCAACATTTGATTAATTCTAGTCTATTATACTTATGGTTGCCTCTTTTTGGTATTGAATTTGTCTCATTTACTTTACTGATTATTAGACTTGATGAGTGATAGTGTTATGTCAAAAAATTTGGGAGGGCTGGATAAGTAATACATGCATGCATAACATAGTACATATATAATATACATAAGTATATATTTACATATGTATAATTTTGTGTGTAAAAAAGCACCGCCTGAGCGACTTGGGCATCCATCTAGGGACAGCCACCACCTGGCCGCCTCAAAAACTATACATCCATGGAACACCTCTCTGTGACCCGGGGAGTATTACAACAGCTTGAACAGAGCATCGAACAACATTAGACACTAGAAAGGGATGGGGGGTTGTTGCAGTGAGGAAGCCAATATCTGGTCGTAATCAAAACTTTTACAAGAAACTTAGCCTAAAAGTTGAAAAACATGCAAATGAAGATCTTTTCTTAGAACTTGGGAAAAATGAATTTCAATTTCAATGATGTGAAAACTCATTTATAAAGGCATTCAAAGTGTTGTATAACCAAGCCATTCGAACATTCATCAGAATTTTGCAGATGACGGGTCCTAGATATGATAGGATACACACCAGCTAGTAGGGCTGTCAACGGGGAGGGTAAGGCTTTACCCTTACCCTTACCCAACAAAGAGTAGCGGGTAAGGGTAATTACCCTTCTTAGTAATTCTCTTACCCTCTCCTTACCCTTACCCTCTTCCCCACCTGGTAAACTGGGAGGGTAAACGGGTAATTTAGATATATTTGTATTTTAAACACATCATATAATTTTGTTTGCTAGTATTTAATCAAGTCAAGATTCTAGTGACATTAAAGTTAATTATTATTTATCATATGAGTTGTATTAAGCATGTAATTGCAAAGGAAATAAATTGTTACCAAAAGCGAAATCAAATTCCAACATTGGGATGTTCGAACATTTATCAATAACTTCAAGATCGAAGTGCTTAACAGTTACATAAAAACTAATACATGCTAATCTGGCAGAAAAAAACATGATAGGAGAAAATAGGGACAGAAGATGACAAAAACAAAAATGAAAACAAATGAATGTGCAATCGCCATTGCGGTACATGGCTGAATTTACCAAAAAAATAGAAAGGTGTTTAGTTATCTAGTGGAAGGCTGGATTGGATTACGACTGCCTTACATGTTGCTTAGTAGCCGGCGCTACTATTAGGAAAAATGTGTAGGTTCATTCATAGTGGAAGAAAATGCCAGGTGGAAGACAAAAAGAAATCAAGGAGTTATATAATTCGATCCAACGCCAACACCAAGGGAATAAAAAAAGAAAGAAAAATCCCAATCTTTTATCTCGGTAGCAGCATCTTTGATGTCTCGCTCTTGAACAGATGGGATACTGGAGGTTAAGGCCACCAACAACAAAACACATTTCAGTGTCAAAGAAGTGGACCACTTCACGGTTCATTTAGCATGAAGAACCATGGGAGGAACCTCAAGGGAAACCCGAGGGGTCTACAGGCGAGTTTAGAATGGACCAGGGAGACGTGGGGTTGAGACCGACAGTGGCTGCCACGCTGCATGCCGATTATGACGAATGCAGCACTGTTGTCTGGCTCTTGAGCAGCGCGCCTGTGTGGAGTGGTAGAAGTTGGGGGTCTGAAGCATGTTGAGTACAAGGAGTGGGCCAAAACTAGATTTTTGCGCGGATGTATCAAGGAAACCATGCCAGCAGTAGTGCCGCATCGCATCGGCGGCTACGCTTGCACTTGGGCAGCCAGTAGAAAAAGAACGACAGAAAATGTTATAATGGACGCTATAGGGTTGATTTTTTTACCTAGACCTTGTAATCTATATATATTGTATAGTCTGAAATTATTAGCGGGTAAGCGAGTAAAAGGGTATGGATAATATATATACCTTACCCTCCCCTTCTAGAGGAGTGGGGAAAAGGGAACGGCGAAACGGATAACAGGTAACAAAAATCTCTACCCTTACTCTTACCCTCCAAGGTATGGATAAAGGGTAAAAGGGTATACCCTTACCCATTGACAGCCCTACCAGCTACGGCTGCAATGGGACATTGCTGACTTTTACGGAGTAAGAGGCCATTAGCATATTTATTTTTGTTCCTTTTTATGGTATGAGGGGAAGGGGTTCAGTATCATTGCAGACGTGAACAAAGTTGTTGTTGTCACCACTTCCAAGTGCACTAATGAGGACCCAAACCCATAACCAGTGGCTAGCGAAGCAGCAAGCTTACTAGTTGGTCATCTAACAAGTGTGAACATCATGAGGTAAAAATCACCATCTTGAGAAAAACTGAATCCACCTATTGATTCTTCTTCAATCGTCTTTCTGTTACAGAGTTTGATACATTCATCCAGTGTTTGTTACTTCTTGCAATGGCTACTAAATTCTGAAGAAGAGATCAACTTCCTTCTGCTAGGGAGAAGTTGACCAAGATCTATCCTTACCACCAAACCTCATTTGTAGCAAGAACATCCCTGGATCTTGTTCCATTATCAAGTGTAAATCCCTTCAATTCAGTACAGACAGAAATCCACCGACCTACTTTACCATTCTGAATCCACTCATGCAACATTATACCAATTGACAATATGGAGGGTGTATCTCATCTGTCCTCGTGATAATGGGGAATGAGGTAGAATTGTCCATCCATAAGAAGCTTTCTTCTATTCTTATTGATCAGTGATCACCACTCCTACAGAGTAATTCCACTAAATCAGACCATGTGAAGAGACTCAAGGGAGTTTTGAGGCAAGAAGACAAGATCTATGCATTTTAGAGTTGATAGATCTCGAAATAAGTCAGCAATTCGTCAAGCCAATTATCAATCTTAGCAACCATGATCATTACACGTAACAATTTTGATGTATACCAACCCCGTTGCGTTGTGAAGAGATCTTGGACAACCTCGAGTCCTCCAGAGATTAAGACCTTCTCTTTCCTTCAATTGACTCACCATTTTTGACAATTGTGTCATTACAGTTAATGTTGTGAAGAGGAGATCTTGGACGACCCCGAGTCCTCCAGAGATTAAGTACTTCTCCTTTCCTTCATACGACTCATCATCTCAGACAATGAGTCTGTTAGAATTTCATGTGGCTTCTTTTAGGGTCTTCTCTGCGAGCAATTGAAGCAAAATGACATCTTTAAGCTTAGAAGCATCCAATTTAATGAGAGATTCTTCTACGATCAACATACTGGTATAGGCATAGCATGTAAATTCAGATAATCAGTGACGTTGGAGTTGTTATAACAGTTTTCCAATTATCGACCACTTACAGACCGTGCTCAATAAAAAAAGGTGACTCTACCAACTAATACCCCCATCTGCCCTTAATCCATGGTAAAATTTGAGGATTGAAGAAGCAATCTAGAGATTTTCTTACATGGATCTTCAGTCACAAATCTGACATGTAACAAACCAATATAGCCCCAATAACATCGTGCACATAGGCATATATTCTACATCGACATGTGTTGCGTCGTATTTGTCGCCTTGAGTATTTTTATGGTCCTAACACGTATCAACGTGTATCAACAATCATGTGGTCCTAATGTGTATTAAATAGATATTAATTTTCTTATAAGGTCTCATGCTTTCAAAAATGTGTCCTTGTTAGGTTTTCTCTACGGCGAACATACTGAATCACTGATATAGGCAAAGCATGCAAATTCAGATAATCAGTGATGTTGCAGTTATTACAAGAGTTCTTCAGTGTCGGCCACTTACAGGTCGTGCTCACAAAAGGTGGCTCCACCAACTCAAACACCAAGTGCCCTTAATCCATGTTAAAATGAGGATTGAAGAAGCAATCCAAAGATCTCTGTATATGGATCTTCAGCCGCAAATCCAAAATGTCCCAAACCAATATAGCCCAGTAGTTAAAGCGTGCACCTAGGCATCAATTCTACTTTGACATGCATCATATCATGTTTTCCACCTTGACAATCTTTTGTGGTCTTAACCATGGCAGAGCCAAGGGTGGCGAGCCCCCAACCCCCCCCCCCCCCAAAAAAAGAAGTTAATATACGTGTATTAAGACCTCGGAAAATGTATTATTCAACATAATAGTTATAATAGGTGTTCAGATCCTGAAGTTACTCTTGCTACAGTGACACGGACTCAAACTAATCCTTAGGCCACAGGTTCAAGTTATGCCTAAAGCCCAATTTTTAGGATTTATTCTAATGGTTCTGCTGGGTAATAAATGTGAACTTCTTACTAAAGCAAAGTTTACAACTCCCTATATTTTATAACAAATATTGAATCAAGATCCTTGCATTTGATGATAAATTGTAAGCAACTTGAAGCTTAGGTAAAAAAAAAATTACAAACCATATAAAGATATCGCTAAAACATCCATTAATTATTATTTATTGATCCTAAATTTATGGTTGTTAAAAATCTTAGCGAAAGCACATTGTTTCAGTAATTAAGGTCGACTCCTTGCAAGCTAAATATCAATTGAGAAGAGCCAGTTACGTTTTGTGAATTAAACAAGTCTACATGGATTAGAAATTACAAACCATATAAAGATATCGCTAAAACATCCATTAATTATTATTTATTGATCCTAAATTTATGGTTGTTAAAAATCTTAGCGAAAGCACATTGTTTCAGTAATTAAGGTCGACTCCTTGCAAACTAAATATCAATTGAGAAGAGCCAGTTACGTTTTGTGAATTAAACAAGTCTACATGGATTAGAAATTCCAAGAAACTCCCTAAGCTAAATAAGTGGATCTCAAAAACTAAAGGGAGAATTTCACAGAAATACACAAGGTTTGCTCATTTTAACAATTCTATCATGACGTTTTGCAAATTACATAACCATAAAATGATTATGTCTACGTTTAACAATTCTATCAAATCTCTTCTTTATACAGGACATTTCCCTTGCACAGCAGCAGCTCATCTGACTTCTTTCTACATGCAAGATGTAGCATCATTCTGGTTGTTGTCATCATATCCTAACAACCAAGGAATTTTTTATTCACTACCTTACTAAATAAAGTACATCAGCAACTGTTCAAAGTCTCTGCTCAATAAAACTATTCCCTTGCAAGCAACTCATAGAGGTGTATTTTATCCCCCGCCAAGTGAAAATCCAATCAGTTACGAACAGGTGTCCCCCAAGAACCCAAATTCATAACACATCATGACCAACCATACCGGTAAACAAAAAGACATATAGGTCAGTTTATTTTCTGCGTGATGAAGCCTAAGATGTAGAAACCTGACTCATTATTTCTAACATAGCCTTGTGAGAAATACGAGAACCACGCATACAATGCATTACGTGATGATGTTTATTATTGGTATGATGTCGTTCAGCGGATGTGTTGAACTGCCGAATTGCCGATATCTAACAAGTATCATGAGGAAACGTATGAACTCATGGAAAGTAGTGAGAAGATCGGAAGAAAATACATGAACATAAGGAGCTGCCGACGGTGTCAAGAGCTGACCGCCTGAAGAAGTGGCTGTTACAGGTTGGATCAGCTCCACAAGCTCTTAGGTCAACCAGTCATCAAGCGCGAGGATCCATGCCTTTGTTTTCAAAATATTTCCGTAGTCGGTCCGGCATGTGATACCTTTTATATGAGAAGGTGTACTCACTCGCACTCGACGATGCCCCAAAGACCATCGACTCATCCCCATGGAATCTCGGGCTGCACTACGTAGAACTAACCTGATACGAAGAAGTGCTACGGTTTCCAAGCAGCTGACACATTTTTTGCTTGATCTCTCACAAGGATGTAAGACTTGATATAAACGAAAATATAAAGTAAAAACTTTGTATCATTATGTAATTTTTGAAACGTCATGACACAATTGTTAAAACATGCAAACGTCATGTATATATGTGATATTTGCCCAAAACTAAATGAGCACTATAAGGAGGTATGGGAAGTGCCTTCTATATTTTAGTACTAGAGCATGATTGTCAATCTTTATAATTCCATTGGTTAATACTCGTAGAATGCCATAACATTTTTTAGATATAAGTTCTAACAACTATTTGAATACCTTACAGTTTCAAAATTAATTATTTGGGAGATTGTTAAATCATATTCTCATTATTTTTATTTTGATCAATTTCAAAGTAAGACCATATGGTTTTTGTAAATTAAAGTCAACTTCATGCAAGTCAAAGACAATTGGTACAACTCCCTATAATAGTCCCTCATGTTTAATGATAAATGCCAAGCAACATGATGATAAGGTCAAAATCAAGACAAATAATAACAAGATATTGCATAATCCTTCAAAAAAAATTATTTCCAATTAACAATTTCATTTTTTGTCATAATCATAACAAAAACTCATTACTTTGGTAATTACAATCAGCTATGTCCATGCCGAATATGATTGTGAACAACCTTTTACGTTTGTTATGAATTCTAAGAAAACATTTAAGCTAAATAAAAGCCCTCGAAATTAAAAGAAAACTACAAGGATGCATCAAAAGTACATTCCATATTTTATTAGAGTGTGAATCCCGTTCTTAGTAGTCTTTTGATTAATATCCTATTGATGAATGTCCAGATTGTTGAAATGTTATTTTTTATTTTTAAAAATGACGAACTAGTTTTGATACAAGTACACACAACTATATAATTATTTATTTGAGAGAGGTGTTTAAACATCCAATCATTTTAATGGAAAAAATAATTCTAGTTTCAAAAATTATTTATTTGAGGTATGTGTTTAAATATTTAATAAATTCGTATTATGTATTAATTATATTGATTTATTTTCTTTTAAACTTGAGTATCAACAATATCTTACCAATTACAACTTTTCAAAGTCTTATATCTACCGGGTGAAATCTCTTGCTGCGGTTTAAAGTTTGATTGTACATCATGATATAATTTCTATACTCAAATTTAAATAATCATTGATTAAACAATTTCAGTGTATAAACATTTTTTTACAAATCTTTATAAAATGAAATGACTTTTCTTATTTAATTTGTTCAAAATATAATATTTTATACCTACTGTGCTATGCTGTTATGTCATTATTGTATAATTAAACAAACTTAGTTTTGTATTTTACTTTAAATCAAATCATGAAAAGACAATTTATGATTTTATCATGCTCTCATGGACTTGAGCACATAAAAACCTTGCACACGTCTTACTACAACTCTAATATGATTCATGTTCAATTTTGGACATGCGAGGTATCTGCCCCCGATCCTAACGATCATTAATGAGTATCTGCGGTCATATGGCCATGATGCTTATTAATGGGTATCAATGCTCTTATAAAGTCGCATGCTGCGAAAATAATATTTCCTTATTAAGTAAGATTAACCTTTAATTTTATTAAAAGAACATTTTTCACTTGCAATATGTGAGGACGGTGTTATCTCTCCTAGAAGGTGCCTACTCCAAACCCCAACTTTCATATTATAATAAGCCCTAAATATCATATTGACCATTAAATATACTTTGGTAAATATGATATTTAGGGCTTATTATATTATGAAAGATGGGGTCTGGAGTAGGCACCTCCTAGGAGAGAGAACACCGTCCTCACATATTGGAGGTGGAAAATGTTATTTTAAAAAAATCAAATGTTTATTTTACCATTATATGACTTCTACCCATGTACTTTGTAGAAAATTTAGGTATTAAGGGTTCCTTTTATATTCATGAGGTTTTTCAAATATAAGTACTTCCATATTTTATATGTCAACCGAAGTCCTAGTATGTATGAAAATAGTTTAACATAGAAACTAAATTTAAGGTGTAGATCAAGGCAAATCAGAAGATGGACATTTTAGGGTATTATTCCAGCAAAAGTACTGTAGTTAGAAACTAAATTACATGGCTTATGCACACATACTTTTTTGGTTATGCTTTATACATGTTTTATGGCTTTTTACATTACTTTTATACAATGTATGTCTATACATACTCAAATATACATGTGTAAGTACATGTATATAAGCCATTTAAGGGCTATATTAGACGATTTTATTTTATTTTATAATTATAAAAAATTACCACCAACATCACTTGAGAACAATGTTATTTTTACTAGGGAGTTTAATTGTAATGTTAAAAGTTCAAATTTATATATGCACACAAAGGCATCAAAATCAAAGTGTCCAGCCTTGACGTTGTGAGCTGGACAAGTATGTTGATGACCCTTGTTAAAAATTCTTAAAGACAAATAGGAGCAAAACACAAACACCGCTTTGAGACCACTTTTTGATAAAAACAAAGATGAGCAATCCAGAAACAAAATCCATAATATGTGTAGATAAACAGTCAAACTGATAGTTCAGATGAAGGTGCTTTGATAATTCTAGACGGGGATACAGATGACAGCTGTTTTAATGATTGTAGACAGAGAAACAGATGACAAGTGCCAAATTCAACTTATATACTTGAATTGGAATATATGCAGACCCACAACACAAAAGCAATGCACGGTCATGATATCTAGCGCAAGACAAATGGATCACCTGAGAATAAAGGTGCTGACTACTTTTTTCTTCCACCACGCTCTCGTAAAGCAAGATTTAGAGGTTCTCCGGGGCCAATATTGTAATAAGCAAGCGTGAGGTTGTCTTTAAGGAAGCCAGCCCGGCCACTTATCTTCTGTTTGTTAGAAGGAAGCTGGACTTCAGCAGCGATCTTTTCTTTAAGATTTCCTATAGTCTCAGACAGAGACTGCACAATGATCTCCAAAACCTGCCCCTTCAAGTTTCCTTCATCCACATTTGGAACTGACACACTTATACGAACAGGACCCTGCATAAGAAAAAAGAGATGGTTGCAAAATGTTAAAACCTATACATATCAGCCTGAGTACATCACTCAATTAATGATCCTTGTAGTTTTCTTTTAAAAGAAGTGTTTAATCAGATTGAAAAACGATGTTTTAAAATATCAATACCGGATGTTGAGCCAGAAACTGGTCCTCTGGGATGAGGCTGACTTCATCCATCCTCTGTCTCTTTGGCTCAGGTTCATCAGGTAGTGGCGGAGGGGCTTCATCGGGTGGTGGTGGCGGTGGCATCCCTTGAGGCAAAGGTGGGGGTGGCATCATTGGCATATTGGGTGGAGGCATAGGCATAGTGGGATAAGGTCTAGGAACTCCTAGAGGAGTGAACTGAGATCCTGGAGGTAGTGGATTAACAGAGACCGGTTGAGGAGGTGGAGGTCGCATCATGTGTTGGGGCATTGAGTTTACAGGCATAGGAGGCGGAGGCGGCCTCATTTGTGGCATCATCGGAAGCATATGGTGTCCAGGTTGTTGAGGCATATGCATACCAGAGCTTGCAGGGGGAGCATACTGAGGTGGACGTGGAATGTTCAGAGCCATCCCAGCTGGTGGGGGTGGGAGGGGTCGAATAGATGGAACACCAGGCCTTGGTGGGGGTGCAGGACCTGGAAGCATTCTCCCATCGTTGTTGTTAGGATCAGATTGATCTTCAGTTGGCATACCCTGGGATAAAGCCTGGTTAGCAGTCCACCCAATACTTCCAGTGTGTCCGTCCCAAATAACCTGTTTTGGTTGCTCATCTTTCTTCTTTTCAATCTCTGCTTTGACGGCATTTGAAACTTCTTCCTCAGTGGTTCCAAAGATATCGGGTCGTGTACGGGCAAGAACCACTATATTTCTTGAGATTTCATCATCCTGGGCAAGAGTAGTTTCTCGGATCTTAGCCATCATCCTTTCTTTCTGCTGCTTGTACTTTGGATCTATCAAAGATATACGCATGTGCTCAGCCATCTCATTGATGAGAATAGTTTCTCCGGTGATGGGAGATACCACATATTTGGTAGGATCTTTCTCTGCAGGAAGCCTATCCTCTGGTCTCTTCCAGTTTTTGACTATCCTCATTGGAGGCTCTGGGTCACTAGATGCAGGCTTGCCGTCATTAGCCTTATCCTCTTCCATTTTATCATTATCCTCTAGTCTTGTGACCCTCATTCCCTCCTCCACAAGCTGCATCTCCTCCTCGTCCATTTCCATTTCCATCTCCTTGCCTGGTTCAGGATGCTCTATCCTTTCATGCTCCTCCGTAGTGGTGGATGGGGCCTTGCTAATCCGAATAACTTCCTCCAAGAATAAGGGCACTGGCAACTCAGCATCCTCATCATCAGCAAACTCAATGGTCTCTACAACCACGAAATCATGCCAATCGATCATAGCCATCTGCACCCTTTCCTGTTCAATCTCATCCTCTGCCTTCTGCCTTGCTTGCTCTTGAGACCGCTCCCATTCAAGCCGATGCAAGCATCTTTCAAGCACAGTCGTCATTTCACTGGCATTCTTCCTCAGTTTCTCAGTGAGCCCCTTGGGAGGCATCAACACCTTTGAATAAGCATCGGCCAGGGTTGTAAAGAACGTAAATAAGCTGTGTGTTGGTTTCAGGAAATAAAACTGTGCATTGTTGGCCTCCCTAGTGGAAAGGCTAGTCAGGAAAGACTTGCCATTCCTCGCTACAAATTGTGCAGTGAGCTTAATTATATCCAATTCCTCACCAGTGATACCTTCAGGGAGCCTCACAGTATACTGCTCAGCCTCAGGCGGTTCAAGGATCTTCCGAGGAGGAATAATCCTGAATTGAGCATTGCCATCCACCTTAGCCGGCACGTCTACAGGTCCATCGGCAGCCGCTGCGGGTTTCTCCGGAGCTGGACCAGCACCGGCAGTGGCCAAATCAGAGGGTTTGTCAGTTGAATCCGCCTCTTCCTGCTGCTGCTGCTGGAGCTGAGAGCGGTGCTCAGAGGCACGGTGCTGGTAGTAAGCATGGTACGGATCAGAGGGGTTGAGAAAGTTGAATTTAGCGTTTCCAACGTTGCTGGCGACAATACGCTTCTCAAATTCGGGCCCATGCTTGGCAACGAAATGAGCGGTCTTGTCAATGATGTTCCTGATGTCCGGAGGCGGGTGGATGATCCCAATGGTCCTCGTGTGCGTCGCTACAGACTTCTGAGGCTCCGGCGCTGCTGCTCCTCCCTTTTCATCCTTCTGCTGCTGATCTTTCTGGTCATCCGCGTCGCCGTCCACCTGCGAAGGCGGCAAGGGGCCTAGATCCCCATCAGCGGGTGGAGCCGGGAGGGGAAGGATGGGGAGCGTCCCCAACATTTTCCTCACGAGTGTTACGTAAATTTAGTACAAACGACCTTGCGGAAGCTGGTTAATTCGGGTTGATGAGCTCAAGGAGGAAGAGCTAGGGTTTTGTAGGGTTGAATATCGGTGAGACGTGATGGTAGGGTGAAGAACAAAACTGATATACTACTACTGCCTTGGTGATAAACGCGGTATCCCAAAGGAACCTTTTGGCAGATCTCACCGACGGAAGTATGGCCCTGGATAAGGGGTGAAAACAGATTCCAGAAGAAGCGGGTGTGCCTCAAGGAAGACGGAAGAGGAAAGCCGACCACCGTAGTTCCCACGCCGGACCGCGGGCTCGGAAAGACGGAAACTTTCGTGTTCGGCCTATATATACCTAGGGAAATCTAAATTGTGCCGATGGGCCTAGTTACGTCTACGAACCTCCTCATCGTCCCGGCCCACACGTAACAACCGAAAACATTCTACTCTGTGTTTGTTACCTAGGGAAATTTTTGTGTTCGGCCCACACGTTATAAAAAATTGATACTGATAGTGATGGCGGGTGATGGTGGTGAGGAAGGGGATGGTAACGGTCACGGTAAATTTATTAAAATGTGTTGATTGATAACATGAGTATAGCGATAGAGACAGAGATGAAAAAAAATATTATTTGTTGTATTATTAGAGAGATTGGGAGAAAAAAAATTATATAAAAACAACTCGATACAAGTAAGAATCACATTCATTAAACAAAATTATGTATGTGTCTAAATAACTAGTGGAGTCTTGATTTTTTACTGTGATTCATCAAGTTTTTGATAAGGATAAAAATAGACCAAATTGCTCTCAGATTCACCATAAATTCACTATAAACTATTCATCTTTTCTATCACTGTGGCAAACAAACCATGTTTCTTATTTCACCATCGTTCCCTTCATCATGATTCACCATAACAAACAAACCTAAGTCTTAACAAACTATAATATGGATATGCTTAGGTCGAAAATCGTGGTGTATTTTTTATCTTAAAAACAAGTTGTCCAAGTGTATTCAGGGCACTGGTGTCGAGTTGGTTAAATGAATCATGTTAGAGTCAGAGGTTCAATACTTTCCTGGGTACATAAAGGACAACATGACCAATTTTAGAAGATAACAATCATCTAAAACCGTTGTATTCTCCTTAGCTCTCTCTTCTCACTTATAATTTACTCCTATTATTTCATATGTAATCTCATTTATTTACTTCTCTACCATTATGATCATAGAAAATCGTCACTAACATTATGATCATAGAAAATATCATTGTACACCCTCAAAAAATAATAATTTCACTCTTTCTCTCCTTTCGAATATCAGCTTTGGTTGGCCTTTCCATTTACGCCCCTAGCTAGATGCTTAGGTGGAGCGAAACATATATGTATAAGAGGCATGGGAAGAAAAGTACTAGAAGAGTATAAAATAATAATAATAATAATAATAAGGACAGATTGAAAATTGGATTACTAGAGGGAGAGAGAGCTAGATGAGGAAAATAGATCAGGATAATAATCAGAAGTGAATGAATAGAGAAAGAAATAAGATAAATAATATGAAATGACAATAGCATGCTTTCTTGTAAATTGACTAGTAAAAATAATAATAAATATAAATAAATATCATAATACATACACAATATAAAAGTAGCACATAGCACATGTTACATACTTAGAATAATACATAAGCATAACACCAAAATATACACGTAAAAAAATGCTACATTGCAAACTAATATTTAACTAGATGTATGTGTATCTTATCTTATCTTATTGTCAATGAATAAGAGTGACGAGGTGTGTGTGTTTTCCATCTTTTCCATGTATGTGTGTGTCATTTTTATAGCTTTTTTCAGGTGTCTGATGCATGTGTTTTCAGTCGTTATTATAGGCTCATTTTCTCTTATTTTCATGTGTAGTTTGGGCCTTTATTTGACCTATTATACATAGATTGTCATTGATAACCTATATTTCGTTGGATGCATCAAATTACATGATTTTAGCCATTTTTACTAGCATTCTACGCATTCTAAGTACTCATGATGCTTTTATGTAATTTCAGGTACCACGCAGTTCTACACAGCTCGGTGCTACAGACTCTGTAAGAGTCGGTGGTACTGACTTACCCTCAGGGATGTGCCCGAAAACCAGCAAGAACTTGGTGCTACCGACACAGAGAGTCGGTGCTACCGAGATAGCATCAGTAAACCCAGCGTGAATCAAGAAAACTCGGTGCTACCGAGTTGATGTTAGAGAGGTTGTTCGAAATCGCAAAAAGTCGGTGTTATTGAGTCTCAGTCGATAGTATTGACGGGATCAAGATCGCACAACTAAACCTAAGTGACTCGGTACTACCGACTCACCTAATCGATACTATCGAGTTTGCCTGGTCAGGCCGACCGTAGATCTGTTTCTAATCCAAGGGTGGACGTAATTTTGGACCCTGAGTGATTGTTATGACTTAGGGGGGCAACGGCCAGATGAAAGGAGAGAGCCCTTATTTTGATCATACAAAGACCGGAGAGAGAGAGGAGAAGGACGGAGGACTAAACGCTTCACCTGAGAATCCTAGCACCTACGGAGGACGGTTCTGCAATCGAAAGACAGGAGAACGCACGTGTAACGGAGGGAATCCTCCGGACATGCAAAGATCCAGGGGTTACCTTAGTTTTTACTATGTTCCCCACATATTTCTTCTTCCCTTCTACGTGTTTTGTGATGAAAATCATGCAAGGCTAAAAACGTGTATTCTTTAGGACCCGAGAGTAGCCCGAATATACGCTGCAGTTGATTTCTATGCATTAATAACGATTTATCTCATTGTTACTAGATATAATTCTATGAAAGTTTCATGTTCCTTTTGTGCTTGATCACCGTGAATGGATTAATAGACGCTTAGTCATCTCAGGAGAGGGATTAAGGGTTGGAAAGCATAAGATTACTCGTATATTGCACCCTTTCAAAAAAGTGAAGAATATACGAGAGGAGAAACCCATAGTATAAGTATAAATCACCTAACTAATCAAACCAATAACCCCGGGAGTGGGTTTGGCATTAGATTAGGTAGTGAATTACACTGCATGAACATGTAATTGTGGCTACATGCTCCTTATCCAGGGATTGAGATAATAGATATTAGTGTGGTGGGATTGATTGTTAGTGGTATCTGTGGTGAAACCACCTCCTAAAGAATTCATTCTCCTTTTGATTTACTAAAACCATTAATTCGTTTACTTTAATGTTCATTTGGCAATTCAAAACATTTCAAACAATCGTCACCGGCCTAGCTGATTGATCTGTAGTTAGTAGTAGTCTACTGGAGAAATGCTTCCCCGTGTTCGACTCGGGCCTCACATGGCCTTATTACTTGGATACGTTCACTTGTATTTTACGCACGGTAAACCACGTGTCAAATTTTTGGCACCGTTGCCGGGGAAGCGGCAACATTCAACACTATGAGTGTTGTAGTCAGCCACTCTAGGCCAATTTTTTTTAGTTCTTTATTTGAAGTTGAATTATAATAATTTTTTCATTAAGTACAAGCTTCTGGACTTGACGTTCATTCTCATTGTTTCAGGGACACTAGTGCATGGTGTGGACCAGAACCCTAGACTATGGTGAACCATCTTCATCGGGCTTTGGACAAGCAGCGTTCTTACAAGGAGGAAGAGAGCTAGGCAGACTTGTGGACAGGTTCAACATATATAAAGCCTTCACCAAACCCTCATGTGATTGAAGAACCAGAGGCACCAGCAATACCTGAGCCAAGAGAAATGGGGGATAGAGTAGATGAACCAGAAGAACAGACAATATGGGAGAAAATAAAGGCTTCATCATCCATAGCCCATAAAGGGTCCATCAAAAGACAAGCTATCAATGTGGGCAGCTACAAGATAGAGCATGGACTCATTGCTTTAGTCAAATCCCAGGCATTCCATGGCCACCCTTCTAAGGATCCAATGACACATATTAGAAACTTTGTGGAAAGCTGTGATATGGTGAACATAGACAGGATTCCATCTAGCACAATCTACCTCAAGTTGTTTTCATTGTCACTTGTAGATGGTGCAAAGTTGTGATTTGACAATCTAGATGATGAGATCATAGAGTCATGGGATCAGATGATAGATGCATTCTTTGAACACTACTTTCCTCCACAAAAGATGAATGATCTAGTGAAGAAGATTCATAACTTTAAGCAGCAGGCTGATGAGTCATATTCAGAGGTATGGGAAAGATTTCAGATTATGCTTAGAAAAGTACCTCATCATGGCATCGATCTACAGGGGCAGGCCAAAATCTTCTATTATGGTCTACACAAAGGGGAGAGAACAACCTTTGACAGCTCAGGAGCATGGTTCTTTCTCAACAACAAGCCTGCTTGCTGCCTTGAAATCCTCAAGAACGTGTCTAAGAATCAATCATGGGGGAAGAAAGAGAGCTACCAGCCACCATAAAGAGTGTTAGCGAATCTAAGGTGATATCTACTTTAAACAAAAAGTTAGACCTCATTGCCAAGACGCTATGTGCTCCAGATAAAGGCTCTACTGAAGAAGAGGACGGAGAGTGCAAGTACGTGCACCATGGTCAATACAATAATAATGAGTATTCATGGAGGAAGGACCCTAAGTTCTCAAGAAAAGACCCTAATAATTTCCAACAAGATCCATCGCAGGTACAATAGCAACAACTAAGGCCACAGCAGTATGGTGGTCAAGCCCAATATCCACCAAAACAGTAGAAGATTGAACAAATGTTGGGTAATGTAACATCCCTAACCAGGGTTATGCTTTAACCCTAGATGTTTTGTTTAAGAAAGATAATTATATGCTTTCTCTTATCTTTTGAAAAGTAATTAAGGCTCAAGAGGAACTTATGTTTCAATTTTAGTCCTTTTTGAATAATGTTGAAAACAATGTTTTGCTCGTTTTGGACTAAAGTGCAAATTACCCAAATTGAGGGGTTAACTTGCAAATGTTACATGATAAAATGTTCCTCAAGTATTGAAGCATCATAAGAATGAAAATGATGCAGAGTTATGGCTTGTGGAAGCCTGAGCACCAAGAAAGAGCTTATCAAGCAATGTTTGTGCATTAAAACCTAGTTTTGGTGTAATGTGCAATTTACCCAAAACCTAGGGTTCAATATGCAAAATACCTCTTATAGAGAGTCCCTAATGTTTCTTGGTATCAATTAGAGATAATAAAATCAGAGGGGCGTCTCATTTGAATCTCTTTGGGGGAGAGAGAATCTTGATATTAAAATAACCAAGATTTAAGCATAATTGAAACCCTAATTCAATTTAATGCAAAAATAAATATATTAATGGAAGTGTCCTTCAACCAAAAATGTGATGGTTGAATTTATATAAGTATGGACGTCCTTTTTTCTTGCAATGGCACTGAAATATCTAAAGTGTGTGGAGAGCCCACTCACATTAGTTAAAGAAAAAGTAATATCCACTAATTTTTGGATATTATTATTAAATTGATTAAGGTGCTTAATTGTTTTCTTTTAATTCATAGATAAAGAAGAGTATTTCGAAGGGGAGTATGATGTCTTCGTATGCAAGGAAGTGAGGGGGATAAGTGGCACCAATTTAGGGAATTGAAGGATTTTTATAACACTTTCTCTCTCTTGAATTTCCCTTATATACACTCCATTCTTTCACCCACATGAAAGGCTTTTTCGACTCTTCTTTCTTTCCTTGCTTTGGCCGAGCACAAGGGAGCTTAGGAGCAACAGGAGGACGTACTCCAACCTGTAGGTGAGTTCCTTAATCATCTTCAAGCTTGATTTCATGGTGGAAATCGAAATTCAATGCTTATTTTCTTCTTTTCTCCATTCAAACTTCAACTTTAGCCATTCTTTTCACTCAAAGACTTGAGGATGGACTTTGGGAAGTTGAGAAAGATTCATTCACCATTAAATACCTGAAGCTTGAAGCTTGTATTCAACTTTCAAGGTGGTTTATATAACTTGAACCCTTAAATATCATTATTGATTTCATTTCTTCATCATATGTTGATTCCTTTTTCTTTCCCGAATTTCCTTTTGATTAATTGTTGAAATCACCACAAAGATCACGGAAAATTTCAAAGGATTGAATATTGAAGATGATGATGTCATCTTAGCACACACCTCAAGAAATATCAGGTCTAAACAGTTTCAACTTGAGACCAATCGGTCTCAAGACCGATTGAAAACAAACGGTCTCAAGACCGTTTGGGTGCAAACGGTCTCAAGGCCGTTTGGGATCAAACGGTCTCAAGAACGTTTGGAGATACTTGCTGATGTAGTTGGATGTTGATCCAATTATTCTAATTGATTAACTCATAATAGGTTCAGTGATGGATAATCCACTAATTACAAACTCTAATCGGGTTGAAGTGTTGAAACCCTAATTGAATAGAATTAATTTCATGGTTGATGGTCCAAATAGTCTCAAGACCGTTTGGAGGTCAAGGGTTGTGATGGATGGTTGGAGATCCAAGGGTTACAATTTGATGTACTCTGAATGGTCCAATTGATGAATGATTCAATGAAGTAAACCCTAATTGATTGGTTGAAGGAAACCCTAGATTATCCTTTCGGTTTCAAGGTAATTTGGACCAAACGGTCTTGAAACCGTTTGGAATCAAATGGTCTTAAAATCATTTGAGATCAAACGGTCTCAAACCATTTGGAGGTCCAATTGGTTTCAAGGTTGATTTATCCAATCGGTTTCAAATGTTGATGGGTCCAATCAGTTTCAATGTACATGTGATCAAATGGTTTCAAGGGTTGAGTGCCCAAACAGTTTTAAAATTGTTTGGAGGGCAAACAGCCTCAACCCTAGATGCCCAAACGGTTTCAAAACCGTTTGGAGGGTAAATGATTTCAAAACCGTTTCGAGGTTGAGGGGTCAAAACCGTTTTGAGGTTCAATGCAACCAAAACCGTTTGAAGACCTAATGTGTTACGACCCCATCTGAGCTTAATTGGTAAACTAGGGTTTACCTAGATGATTACATATTTGATTGGATTGATCATTGCTTAAATCTAATTAATGATGATATCTCAATTATAATATGTTAAACCTAATGAGAACCCCAAGCATGTTATCTCTTTGTATAATTAGGGTTTGAGGTGTATAAACTCTAGTCGGTTGAAATAGGGGTTTTCAACAAATAAGCTCATTTGGGAAGGAATGATAGAGTTAGGAATAGAAAAAAAATAGAAATGATAGTTGGATGCTTGGGTAGCACGGCCATGGTGGGTAGCACGGCCGTGCTAGGTCTTTGGTGGCACGGGCATGCAAGGCCACACGGTCGTTTTGAAAGAATTAAACTATTAACCAACTTTTCTACTCAAATCTGCTGAAATCAATGCACCACGGCCGTGGTAGGAAGCACGGCCGTTCTGGGTCCATCTTGCACGGCCGTGGCCGCTAGCACGGCCGTTCTGAGGCATTTTTGCTTCAAATGACATTTCTGCAGATTTCTGGATAGCAGCGCACTGTTTTATTTTTAATTATTTATTGGTAACTCCAAATGATCTCAAATTTTAACTGAAGCTTTATAGATCAATTATAAACAACGTGATGAATTCCCATAATTTTTGAAGAAGGTTTGATCTCTGAAATAAACGAATTACAGTAACTTTTGTATAACTGAATATTCAGCCAATATAATAAAAGTTGAGTGTAGGATCAATATGCAATTGACCCAAGCAGCTCAATTGCTCTATATGTTTGAACACACAAACTAGCAGCTCTCATAATTCGCAATTCATTCCAGAGAAACGAGCTCCTAGAGAGAGAGGGAGAGTTAGGGTTTGAGAGGAGAAAGTGGTGGAATTGCTGAATTAGGGTTTTGCGGTCCGAGAAATGGTGAAATCAAGTAAGTTTAGCTTCTTTGTATAGCCTTTCATGGTGAATCTTCTCTCACAATATAAGATTCCGTCCCTCCCCTGATTTGATCCGAAATGGTATCAAAATTTTCCCTTTTCTCACTCTTTCTTCATAATCCCTCATTTTCAAGGTTCCCGAGTTGAATGGAAGAAGAATTGGGAGATTTGCTAAGGATTTGATAGGAGTTCGAGATTCCCTGAGTTGAGCTGCAGTTGTGAGGTGTTTTCACACCTTAGGGTGAGTGGGTTCTTCCTTCAAACAGTGTAATGCACGAAATTTGATTATAGCATCCAAATCCCTAATTGCTTAGTATGTGATGCTAAACCCTGAAATGTCCGTTTGATTTAAGTTGTTGCAAATTGATATGATATGGATTCCTTCTCTGTTTGATTGAATCTTAGATGGTAATTTCACATCAGAAACGTATACAACACATCTTAGTAAGAATGCTTTTCAGATTTATACCGTATGATGTATTTAGGGTTTAACCTAATTGAGATCTCACTAGAGTTTTAATCCAATTGAAGAGATATCTAGACTTAAACCAAACCTTGGTCTAAATGCTCTTAATCAAGCTTAAGGCTATCATATTTCAATATCTAAACCCTTTGGGATTCTTCACTAAGTCTATGACTTTGATTTCACTAAGTTAAAGCTCAATCGAGCTGTGGCACGGCCGTGGTGAAGGGTCTGTGCCACGGGCGTGCTAGGTAGCACGGCCGTACTGAATGCTTTTGAAACCCTGATCTCTATACACCACGATCGTGGGGAAAGAGCCACGACCGTGGTGAGGTGAACATGCCACGGCCGTGGGGTGATACCACGACCGTGTTGAAGCAAACCCTAAATGAATACTTAAGGGTCAAAGTTAAATAAAGAGGACTGGTAATCCTATAAGTGGATAGGATGTACCTCATCGGTTATCTTATTGAATTTTATTCTTGATACATGATATCTCAGTGAATGGTATGGAAACCCTAAATTTAGTTAAATTTCCACGGTTTCATATCCATATTGATTGTATATGAATTGTTGAAAATAATCTTTATTTAGTGAATGCTTATATCCTATGAAATTCTCATGAGAGCCATGTGATAAGTGAATGAGGCAAATGAAAAGGTGAATGAGGTAGATGAAACCCTAAGAGTAGGGTGTTGGCATGTGATGAATGAAAAGGCAAATGAAACCCTAAGGATAGGGTGTTCAATGAATCATGTTATGGTAATATGAAAGGTCTCGATATGAGATGTGGTGATGCTTAATTGTTGAATTGTATGTTTCTAGTGCATTTAACTTTATATGCTTGTTCTCTCTGAGATGATATCTACATACCGCAGGGTATCTTATTTTCAATACATATCTCGTAAATTGCAGGTGATGAGATATGACATGCCCTAGAAAGGGATGTTACTAAGACATGATATATGTTGAATACATGAGTTATGATGTTTCTTATGATATGATATGGCAGGCCGTGTGAGCCTTGTGAGAAATGTAAAATGAGTTATGATTTCTGTTTAAAATGTATCTATAATGTTAATGTTAGTGTTACGACCCATATCAGGGTTAGTCAATAAATACCTCGAATTACGTGAAACACCTCAAGTAGTGCTAAGTTTTTGTTAAACATCATGAATAATCAAGATAAGACAACATGTGAATCAATAGTCAAGATTTAATCATCTGAGGTAATTAATGATAATAGTAATGATGATTGTTAAGTTAATTAAGTCGAGTTGAGTACTCACTGTTGCAATTAGCGGTTTGACCAGTTGTGACAAGCTAGATAACATAATTTTATGCCTTGGGATGATAGAGAATCTCGTGCTTGAGAGTTTGCAAGAAGAATTATTTAAATCGGGCCCTCGAGGCAAAAGTTACGGCCTTTTTGGTTTTCTTGGACTTGGATGCAATTTTACCATTAATTGATTATGTTTTAAATGAGTCGGCTATTTTGTTTCTCGCTTATCTTCTCCCCTCTTCCTTCCCGATAGAACAGAGCAACCGCAGAAGCGACGTACAGTGCTCGATCACAGCAGCAGAAAAGGGGGATCACATGGGCGATTTCTTGAGCCCTTGGCTTCGATCACAGCAGCGCACTGTTTGATTTTTAATTAATTATTGGTAACTTGAAATGACCTGAAATTTTTACTGGAGGTCTAAAACTTTATTAGGCACAACATATAAAATTTCAAAATTTTTGGAGCTTCTGTTAGCAGTTTAATAAACGAATTACAGAAAATATTGTGAAAACTGAATTTTCAGCCTTTTGATTAAAGTTGAGTGCTGGGTTAATATGTTATTGACCCAAGCAACTCAATTTGATCTATATGATCAATCACACATACACACAATAAAGTTATGTTACTGATATAGACCAAAACCCTAGAATGATTAAAGTTGTAGTAGTTTAAAGGATATCATTAGTGATGTAACCTTGTATACCAGTATCTTTGTTAAATAAGACCTTGAGATTTGTTCTATGAAAAGTAAACTGGCTTTGATAGTGATCTAGGGTTTTGAAGTAGATAATCTGATCGGTACATGAACAACATGAAATGATTTAGAGGAATGAGTAAGACATAAACCTAAAATGTAACAATAAGTAAGTAACATAGAAAGCGGAGTATTACCCGATTATGATTTAAAGATAGTTGATGTAGTTCATGTTTTAAAGACATGGTGTCACTATCCTTATGATGTGACAATAGATTATCACCCTGGTGAAGAGAATGTGGTGGTTGATGTTTCCAGCAGAAAGTCAAGTTCAACAGTTAATGCATTCTCTATGGCAGGTTTCAATAGAGACCTGTTAGTAGAAATGCGGAAGTTGGACTTAGACTTAGGGATGACGGTACCGAGTGATTTGATTGTACAGATGTAAGTTAAGCCTACCTCTTATGATCAAATCAAGAAACTACAAAAGGGTGATAGTGAATTAAGTCAGACCATGCATGACATGATAGGAGGAAAAGAGACTAGAGTTTAAGTTTTTAGATAATAAGATGTTGTATTAGCATGACATGTTGTGTGTACCTCGAGATAGTGTAAAATTCTTTTAAGGGGAAAAGGCTGAAAGAAAAGATTCTTATGGAAGTGCATGTATCGAGGTATGCTATGGAAACACTAAGATGAATATGAATCCCAAGTAGTTGAAATGGATGGTCAAATAGGCAGAAGGATGTAACTGAGTACGTGGTTAGAAGTAGTGTGTGCCTGTAGGTTAAGGCTGAACCCTAGAAATCTACAGCTACCTTGTAATCTTTTTCTATACCTGTATGGGAATGGGAATTTATCACAATGGATTTTGTGGTAAGATTACCCAGGACACCTAGAGGTTGTGACTCGATATGAATACTTATGGATAGACTAATTTAGTCTGCTCACTTTCTTCATATTAAGTCGACCTTTGATGTCTCGAAACTTGAATAAGATACATGGATAAAATAATTAGGTTGCTTGGTAATCCAGAATCAATCATGTCATTTTGAGAACCTAAGTTCACATCTAGGTTGTGGAAACAGTTGCATCGTGCTTCGGGCACAAAGTTAAGATTCGATACAACCTTTTCATCCGCAGACGGATGGTTAGTTTGAGAGAACCATTCAGACTCTTGAGGACATGCTGAGGGCATGTGTTTTGCTTTCCAGTGGAAATGGGAAGAACATTTAAGTCTTATAGAGTTTGTTTAGTGTGAATGTTGAGTTTAGAAATACACAACTGATAATGGTACGGTTTGAGTATGAACCCAGAAAACACATATTTGGTAAATCATCAGGTGCATGATTTCAAGAAAGTATGATAACATTAAAATATGCAAATAAATCTAGTTGCATGCTTCCTGTTATGTTAATGTGTATGACTTAAAATTTACATGAATCGTTTCTCTAAGATATTATCAGAAATTCTCAAGAACTAATAATTATTTGTGTTATGATACGAAAATAACTCTTAATTGAGTTATGTGATGCATAAACCAGGAATTTGGTTAATATGCACGTTCTTTGAGAAATTTCAGATAATCGATAAATATTACAGATGGTTTCTTATAGGTGAAGTAAATTACTCTTATTGATGTAATAGGATGTTCAATTACATGAATTCAGTGCGTATGTGCCAAAATTGACTTGAGATTGGAATATTTATGAATTTTTAATCTGTCTGCATGCATGATATAAAGATTACTCAGTAATTACAATGATTTGATATATACTGCTCTGCTAGTTCCAGAATGATACCGTATTGTGATTTGAATTGCAATCAAACAGCTGAGATAATGGAAACCCTAAGAGTAGGGTGTTGGCATGTGATGAATGAATAAAGCAAATGAAACCCTAAGGATAGGGTGTACGATGAATCAAGTATTTGATATCAATTTTCATTATGAGATGTGATGATATTTAACAGTTAAATTGCATGATTTTATTTTAGTACCAAATTGACATGCATTCTGTTTATTCAAGAATTTTACTTTGTCTGCATGTATAGTATAATTATTTCTTGGTAATTGCCATAAATTGAGATACTGTTATAACAGTTCTACAAGACAATGTTTTGTGGGTTGATCTGGAATTAGATCTGATGTGTCCTATGTTGAGGGACCAATACAGATGGTTGATCAGAGGATCAAGAAACTCACGAATTGTGAGATACCGTTAGTGATAATTTTGTGGAGAAATCTTAACCTAGAGGGAGCTACGTAGGAGTACGACTCAGAAATGAGTAACACATTTCTTTTCTCTTTTAGGAATTTCGGGACGAAATTCTTATAAGGGAGGGAGATTGTTACGACCCATATCAGGGTTAGTCAATAAATACCTCGAATTACGTGAAACACCTCAAGTAGTGCTAAGTTTTTGTTAAACATCATGAATAATCAAGATAAGACAACATGTGAATCAATAGTCAAGATTTAATCATCTGAGATAATTAATGATAATAGTAATGATGATTGTTAAGTTAATCAAGTTGAGTTGAGTACTCACTATTGCAATTAGCGGTTTGACCAGTTGTGACAAGCTAGATAACATAATTTTATGCCTTGGGATGATAGAGAATCTCGTGCTTGAGAGTTTGCAAGAAGAATTATTTAAATCGGGCCCTCGAGGCAAAAGTTACGGCCTTTTTGGTTTTCTTGGACTTGGATGCAATTTTACCATTAATTGATTATGTTTTAAATGAGTCGGCTATTTTGTTTCTCGCTTATCTTCTCCCCTCTTCCTTCCCGATAGAACAGAGCAACCGCAGAAGCGGCGTACAGTGCTCGATCACAGTAGTAGAAAAGGGGGATCACATGGGCGATTTCTTGAGCCCTTGGCTTCGTCCAGCAGCACCTTGCCTCCGCCCACTCCTCTCCTTCCTTTCTTCTTCCTCTAGCTCGCCCTAGCGGCGCCCAGCAGCAGCCTGACCTGCTTGGGCGGCCGACCTATTGCATGTGCGGCGCCCAACAGTGCTGCTTGACTAGAAGAGGAGGAAGGACGGTCGTCTAGGGCTAGAATGGGAGCAGCGTTCATCTCCTACCTCGCCCAAGGAGCGGCGCCCGACCACCAAGGAGTGGTGCCCAAGCAACAGGGGCAGCGCCCCATCCAATTAGAGCAGCATCAACTACTACAATAACGGCCAGGAGTCGATTGGGCGAGCAAGCACCACCAAACGTCTGCCCCGACCCCGTCCTTCAGGTCTAGACATGAAAACGCAGCACCCCGCCTCCATTGCGCCACCTTCACCTCAACCTAGCAAGGGGCGACACCCCATCTTGCAAGAGCAGCAACAGCTGCAACAATGGCCAGGAGGCCATTTGGGTGCGAGCAGCAGCACCAAGCAACACCCTTGAGTCCGATTTTGAGGTTCAAGTTGCACGGCGTGCAAATCAATTTGCACGGCGTGCAAAGTTACATATAGCAGAACGAGTTTCTGCCCAGGTGCACGGCGTGCAGCCCAGGTGCACGGCGTGCACTCTGCTGTAAAGGGAAGAATTAGGCGTGGTTGTGGACGTTTTTCGGTGTATACGAACACACCGAAGTGGGTGAGTAGTAGTTCATTTAGAAATCAATATTTAACTCAATTTAAATGCTTTATTGCTTCTGTATTAATTGATATAACTTTTAAACTGTGTAGTACATAAAATAGAGTAAATTAAATTCATTGGATTTGAATTACTTAACATTCTTGGTGAAAATGATGCAATTTCCTGTGTTATAGTTGCAATGTATTTACTTATTTCATAATAGACGTTTAATATAGAAACTGGATAAATGATTCTAATTCATGTTTAATTACGATAAAAGATATATATGCGTTTCTTGTGATGTTCAGATTGTGCATTATGTATGGAATGTAATTTTCCTGTTTATATGTTTATCTGTTAATCGAGTATAGACCTAGATGCCCTAACACCGTAGAACCCCTTAGACGGGTCTGCAACTTTGGGGTGAAACTCGTGTTGCAACATCATCCGTGCTTGTGTCGCGGACAAACGAGGAAAGAGAAAAAAGGGCAGTGTCTAACAACAATTGTGCTTGTGTCACAATGGCATTGCGATATCACCAAAAAACTTGGTTATCTAACACCATTCGTGCTTGTGTCGCGAAGGTAACCCTGTGACTCTCCGCCGGTGTACTCAAGTTTAAGGAGGAGTCGAGAGCACACGTGGTTGTGCGAGGAGGCCGAGGAGCCTGTGTCCTGTGCAGACCAGGACGAGTAGTCAGACTTAGCACTCCCCGGGTGTGTCGCTAAGTCTTGTGCAGTGGGACCGTAGCATGAACTTGCTGCGGATCTTTATATGCAGAGTACACTGCATATATTTAGGGCATAATAATAAAATGAATAAATAATCAAGTAGGTTCACAGTAAATTTATATAACTGTTCATTTATCGGAATTACCTGTTGATGCTTGGAAATGTGCTTATATTCTGTAAATCTGTTATGTTATTAGAACTGCCTTGCCTAGTTCTGCATATATGTTTATTTTCAGTTTATAAACCTGATGAGTTGTTTAGTGATAGCTAAGTGAAATGCTATTCACTGAGCGAGTAGGCTCATACCTCTACTCAAAACATTTTCAGGTTATCATCAGCAGCAGGAAATCTGAAGAATCGTTTCATCCTAACGCCTAGTCAATAAAAGGTTCGTAGCTAGTAGTTAGAGGTCTCTTAGTCCTTTCCCCTCGATCTGTGGGACAAGGTGTGAGTGAGAGAGTGAATGTGTACGAGATGTAAATTATCTGTTATGCTTTATTTTATGTCGGACAATGTATTATGCTATAGACTCTGTTTATCTTGCTAGTCAGTTAATAAAGATGCTTCCGCAGTTTGTTTAATTTCATTTTTACAGCATAATTCAGATTATCCTATTAATGTCTATAAAATGTTTTAAAAAGTGAAGAGTGGTTGGCTTTTGTGTAAATCCCATCCTGTCGCGTCCTAATCTCGTGGTTTATGGTTAAAGTGAGATTGGGGCGTGGCAGTTAGACTTAGGTGCCCTGAACACCGTAGAACCCCTTTGAGAGGTATGTGCCTTAGGGGTGAAACGACCTACCTAGCGTGTGCCTAGATGGTCGGTGGCTCGTGTTTAAACAATAATCCGTGTGTGTGTCACGGTGGCACGAGGACAAAGAGGCAGTGTTCAACAATAATCCGTGCGTGTGTCACGGTGGCACTGGAATAAATAGGGTTTATTCAACAATAATCCGTGCGTGTGTCACGGTGGTAACCCAGACTCTCCGCCTGTATGCTCAGGTTATGAGGAGTCCAGTTTACACTCTTTTGAGAGTGCAGTGAGATCCTGACGCAGACCAGGACAGCAGTCAAACTTAGCATTTCCCGGGTGTGTCGCTAAGTCTTGTACGGTGTGGCCGTAGTGCACTGCGAGTCTCTATGCAGAGTACACTGCATAGATCAGGGCATAAGCTAAAATATGATCATATAGGTTCATAGAGTCCTTTATAAATGAAAGAGTTAAGGAAGACTAGAGCATAGTCTTCTAGTAACTATTCTTTGGATGCAATATTTACATTCTTTGTTATTTCAATTATATTGTTTTAGAACTTCTCAGTGTAGTATTTATTGTTGTTAAATTTCATATCATTTATTCAAATTATATCTGTAATCACATTAGTGCATTAGTCTGTTTCCATGAAGTACTCATTCACTGAGCGAGTAGGCTCACCCCTCTACTCAAACATTTTTAGGGTTAACCGCGTGGACTTGAAGATGGTCAGAGCATCAGTGTAGAACTGCCACAAGAGTTAAGTACAAGATTAGTTGAGTCAGTCGGTCCTTGTCACTCTAGGTCCTCAATAAGAGATAAGAGAGAGAGTTGTAACTACGATGTGTAATATTGTTCCTCTTTTGATATGTATGCTAATTAGCAAGCTTTATGTGCATAAGGTGTGAGAGACATCATGAATGTTTATACATGTATCTTTACTATTAAAGTCTGATTAGTAAAAGAAATGTTCAGATTCCCTTGTTAAGATGTTTTATGTGGTTCAATGCGAAGAAACAAGAGTTTAAAAGAAAAGTAAAAGTTAAGGGTGTTCTTTGTGTTACATATAAATCCTATATTATGCCCTAACCTCATAATTTGAGGAAATTGTGAGATCGGGGTGTAACAGCTTGGTATCAGAGCTTAGGGTGAGTTGTCAAGGACCATTAAGTTAGTAAGTTAGAGTCCTATGTGTGGTAGATAGGAGATGTTTGATGTTAGCTTTGGGGATTTGAGTATTTGGATATCCTGGCCCGATATCTGAGTACTTGGATCAACCAGTACAAGCTACTCTGTCTATTCTCTCACGTATACCCTGGCCAGGTATACAGTGGAAGAATGGGCTAGAGAGGAACCCTAGAAATGTTAGGGTTAGAAAACGAGAAAAGTAACAAGAATTAAGCGCATAAATGTAAAAGGAGATATAACTTACATTTCATAATGTTGTTTTTGTTGGAAATGTATAGAAATGCTCTTATATGTTTGAATTGAAATATTCCATACTTTGAAATATGGGTCTTTAATATCTGTTGTACACTATGCAGTTGTAGCATTTATTGATTTCATTCTTTGTAACAAGTAGACCAGAATTGACCTTTGAATGAGCTTTTGTTAGTGGATAAGTTTTCTTCCACACTTCTGAGATGAATAGGAGTTGAGTAATCCTTTGTAGTTCTTGGCTTCGAGACTTCAGGTTTGGCCTGGTCCGGTTTGCAGGATGCGTTACTAGGATCTAATGAATCCTATCAATAGTATAATAAGAATAGAATTGGAATAATTAGACCCACATCAGAGTAAGAATGTACATACAGTAAGATGTTGAAACATATGGGCAAGATCAGAACAACTAAGAATTTGTTGAAACTGATATCTGAGGTTCAACTTTGGGATCTCAAATGTGAAACCCTTAATTGGGAATAATAGAACATGATATGAAGTTCATAATCAGTTTATTGATTAATATTATATGAACTATACATATGAAATATAGAAAAGATATGTAAAATGTATGTATGGTTCAAGATAGCAAGAATTAATCATGAAGAATGAATCATATAATAGAGTATAATGCTTTTATGAACTCTAAAGCAAAGGCTAAGTAGAGAATAGGGTTGAGCATTCAATAGGTCCATAGAAGTAAAGAGTCTTCAAAAGAGTAAAAGTAAAGAGAATCGTATGAACATGTAATTCATAAGACTAGAACAACAAACTAGTTTCTAAGAAAAGAACATAGGTGTAGTTTAACGAATGAATAAGTCATACAAAGGTAGATTGTATTCAGGAGAGAAAAACTTGATTGAAAGAGAAACTATGTTTGATCCATGCATGATCCACTTGATTTAAAAATGAAGAATATGTAATGTATTCAACATGAGGAAAAACTAATAGAAGGACTATTAATTTAGAACGTTAACTTCACAATAGTATAAAGATAAAGGAGGAAATATGTGCAACATGGTATACATGACCATACATATGAATAAGCAACATGGTCATAAGAGAAAAAAAATTTAGAATTAAAGATGACGGGTTAAAGAGTAGTATATGGTAAGAGGACTATGAAACGTAAGAAAGGGTTTGAAATATGATGGAGAAGTTATAAAATAAAGAGGTTGTGAGATTCAAGCAAGTGCTAATTAATCAAATATCTCTGTTGATAACTAAGTAAATCTACATACGAGAATGTATTGAGGGAATGTTTGAATACAAGTATTCCAAGTCTTAAAATCATCTTCTTTTTCATATATTCCTTAATGAGAGCAAGGTGGGAATGAAATGATAAGAGAAAATGAATCATATATGGTGCCTAATTACCTTGGTGGGGTCATCTAGTGAATGTAATAGTGACATACAATATGATGAAGTGCGATAAGAAATAAATTCTTGTGTGATAACAAGAATGACGAATAATCTATTCCTATCTTAAATGCTTCAATGTTAATGATGTTTATTGTATATAATCATATGAAAAGGATAGGTAGCAAAAAGTAAAGAAGTAATGAATGAGCAGAGAGATATGGGAAAAACACTAGCTTTGTGTAATATGTGAATTTGTTTTTACATGTATGATTTGTTGAAGGCATATTAAGGTATGAAAGTTGGTTCTACATATGATTTCAGTGTATTTGTGCAAGCTATATGTTAAATTAAAGGCGTATGATAGTTGTAGTAATTCATACCTCATAGGCATCTTACTATTGTGTATTTGTGATATGGTGATACGGTTTGGATGATGTCAGAACACATGGAGAGATACCCTGAACAAGGTAGTAATACTTATTCACTCATATTAATAGAAAGGGATGATAATCAGATTTTCTGGACAAGTAACCCTAATGAGGTGTAGCTTGTTATACCTAGCTCTAATATAACTTAGTGATGGTAATTGAGTATGATTAATGCTTGAATGACTGATACAATTGTGAATTACCTTATTACTGTTGTTGAAACCCTAAAATGATATAATATGATGGTTATACTTTGAATTGTGTGTGGGCCCATAACTCACAGGTCCCAGGATTGAAACATGACAATATGGAATGAGGTGGTAATGCTCCACCTCATGCATCCATGACCCAATGGGGATGCCAAGAGTAGTATTGTGCAATTGATTGTTGAATCTAGTCTTTTAATTCAAGACTGTTTTGCTATTTGAATAGCACTTTATTAAAGTTTAAAATAGCATGGTGAACTCATTTTTTGTCACTTAAAGGTGATACAGAACAATAGAACTTTCTGAGTCGCATAAGTTGAGATAGTTGTATCAGAGTATCAGAGATGCGCAGCGGAAGCGTGGTGGTTTATCTTTGCATTCTATGTTTGACTGTGGCATAAAGAATTTGCTTGATATCATTGAGAACTATTTGAAATATGTTGTGATTTGGTAAAGAATTAAAAGATATAATGTTGAAAACTACATTCAGGTATGAAATACAAGAATATAATGACATGGAAGGCTTTAGAAGCCTAGAATAATCTTGAATGTATCTTTCTTGCAGGTTTATGTTTCGAGGACGAAACATTCTAAGGGGGGAGAGTTGTTACGAACCCATCTAAGCTTAATTGGTAAACTAGGGTTTACCTAGATGATTACATATTTGATTGGATTGATCATTGCTTAAATCTAATTAATGATGATATCTCAATTATAATATGTTAAACCTAATGAGAACCCCAAGCATGTTATCTCTTTGTATAATTAGGGTTTGAGGTGTATAAACTCTAGTCGGTTGAAATAAGGGTTTTCAACAAATAAGCTCATTTGGGAAGGAATGATAGAGTTAGGCATAGAAAAAAAATAGAAATGATAGTTGGATGCTTGGGTAGCACGGCCATGGTGGGTAGCACGGCCGTGCTAGGTCTTTGGTGGCACGGGCATGCAAGGCCACACGGTCGTTTTGAAAGAATTAAACTATTAACCAACTTTTCTACTCAAATCTGCTGAAATCAATGCACCACGGCCGTGGTAGGCAGCACGGCCGTTCTGGGTCCATCTTGCACGGCCGGGGCCGCTAGCACGGCCGTTCTGAGGCATTTTTGCTTCAAATGACATTTCTGCAGATTTCTGGATAGCAGCGCACTGTTTTATTTTTAATTATTTATTGGTAACTCCAAATGATCTCAAATTTTAACTGAAGTTTTATAGATCAATTATAAACAACGTGATAAATTCCCATAATTTTTGGAGAAGGTTTGATCTCTAAAATAAACGAATTACAGTAACTTTTGTATAACTGAATATTCAGCCAATATAATAAAAGTTGAGTGTAGGATCAATATGCAATTGACCCAAGCAGCTCAATTGCTCTATATGTTCGAACACACAAACTAGCAGCTCTCATAATTCGCAATTCATTCCAGAGAAACGAGCTCCTAGAGAGAGAGGGAGAGTTAGGGTTTGAGAGGAGAAAGTGGTGGAATTGCTGAATTAGGGTTTTGCGGTCCGAGAAATGGTGAAATCAAGTAAGTTTAGCTTCTTTGTATAGCCTTTCATAGTGAATCTTCTCTCACATGTCAAGATTCCGTCCCTCCCCTGATTTGATCCGAAATGGTATCAAAATTTCCCCTTTTCTCACTCTTTCTTCATAATCCCTCATTTTCAAGGTTCCCGAGTTGAATGGAAGAAGAATTGGGAGATTTGCTAAGGATTTGATAGGAGTTCGAGATTCCCTGAGTTGAGCTGCAGTTGTGAGGTTTTTTCACACCTTAGGGTGAGTGGGTTCTTCCTTCAAACAGTGTAATGCACGAAATTTGATTATAGCATCCAAATCCCTAATTGCTTAGTATGTGATGCTAAACCCTGAAATGTCCGTTTGATTTAAGTTGTTGCAAATTGATATGATATGGATTCCTTCTCTGTTTGATTGACTCTTAGATGGTAATTTCACATCAGAAACGTATACAACACATCTTAGTAAGAATGCTTTTCAGATTTATACCGTATGATGTATTTAGGGTTTAACCTTATTGAGATCTCACTAGAGTTTTAATCCAATTGACGAGATATCTAGACTTAAACCAAACCTTGGTCTAAATGCTCTTAATCAAGCTTAAGGCTATCATATTTCAATATCTAAACCCTTTGGGATTCTTCACTAAGTCTATGACTTTGATTTCACTAAGTTAAAGCTCAATCGAGTTGTGGCACGGCCGTGGTGGGTGACCACGACCGTGGTGAAGAGTCTGTGCCACGGGCGTGCTAGGTAGCACGGCCGTACTGAATGCTTTTGAAACCCTGATCTCTATACACCACGATCGTGGGGAAAGAGCCACGACCGTGGTGAGGTGAACGTGCCACGACCGTGGGGTGATACCACGACCGTGTTGAAGCAAACCCTAAATGAATACTTAAGGGTCAAAGTTAAATAAAGAGGACTGGTAATCCTATAAGTGGATAGGATGTACCTCATCGGTTATCTTATTGAATTTTATTCTTGATACATGATATCTCAGTGAATGGTATGGAAACCCTAAATTTAGTTAAATTTCCACGGTTTCATATCCATATTGATTGTATATGAATTGTTGAAAATAATATTTATTTAGTGAATGCTTATATCCTATGAAATCCTCATGAGAGCCATGTGATAAGTGAATGAGGCAAATGAAAAGGTGAATGAGGTAGATGAAACCCTAAGAGTAGGGTGTTGGCATGTGATGAATGAAAAGGCAAATGAAACCCTAAGGATAGGGTGTTCAATGAATCATGTTATGGTAATATGAAAGGTCTCGATATGAGATGTGGTGATGCTTAATTGTTGAATTGTATGTTTCTAGTGCATTTAACTTTATATGCTTGTTCTCTCTGAGATGATATCTACATACTGCATGGTATCTTATTTTCAATACATATCTCGTAAATTGCAGGTGATGAGATATGACATGCCCTAGAAAGGGATGTTATTGAGACATGATATATGTTGAATACATGAGTTATGATGTTTCTTATGATATGATATGGGAGGCCGTGTGAGCCTTGTGAGAAATGTAAAATGAGTTATGATTTCTGTTTAAAATGTATTTATAATGTTAATGTTAGACTTAGGTGCCCTGAACACCGTAGAACCCCTTTGAGAGGTCTGTGCCTTAGGGGTGAAACGACCTACCTAGCGTGTGCCTAGATGGTCGGTGGCTCGTGTTTAAACAATAATCTGTGCGTGTGTCACTGTGGCACGAGGACAGAGAGGCAGTGTTCAACAATAATCAGTGCGTGTGTCACGGTGGCACTGGAGTAAATAGGGGTTATTCAACAATAATCTGTGCGTGTGTCACGGTGGTAACCCAGACTCTCCGCCTGTATGCTTAGGTTATGAGGAGTCCAGTTTACACTCTTTTGAGAGTGCAGTGAGATCCTGACGCAGACCAGGACAGCAGTCAAACTTAGCATTTCCCGGGTGTGTCGCTAAGTCTTGTACGGTGTGGCCGTAGTGCACTGCGAGTCTCTATGCAGAGTACACTGCATAGATCAGGGCATAAGCTAAAATATGATCATATAGGTTCATAGAGTCCTTTATAAATGAAAGAGTTAAGGAAGACTAGAGCATAGTCTTCTAGTAACTATTCTTTGGATGCAATATTTACATTCTTTGTTATTTCAATTATATTGTTTTAGAACTGCTCAATGTAGTATTTATTGTTGTTAAATTTCATATCGTTTATTCAAATTATATCTGTAATCACATTAGTGCATTAGTCTGTTTCCATGAAGTACTCATTCACTGAGCGAGTAGGCTCACCCCTCTACTTAAACATTTTTAGGGTTAACCGCGTGGACTTGAAGATGGTCAGAGCATCAGTGTAGAACTGCCACAAGAGTTAAGTACAAGATTAGTTGAGTCAGTCGGTCCTTGTCACTCTAGGTCCTCAGTAAGAGATAAGAGAGAGAGTTGTAACTACGATGTGTAATATTGTTCCTCTTTTGATATGTATGCTAATTAGCAAGCTTTATGTGCATAAGGTGTGAGAGACATCATGAATGTTTATACATGTATCTTTACTATTAAAGTATGATTAGTAAAAGAAATGTTTAGATTCCCTTGTTAAGATGTTTTATGTGGTTCAATGCGAAGAAACAAGAGTTTAAAAGAAAAGTAAAAGTTAAGGGTGTTCTTTGTGTTACATATAAATCCTATCTTATGCCCTAACCTCATGATTTGAGGAAATTGTGAGATCGGGGTGTAACATAATGTGATGAAAGATCAATTAACCCCATGATTGTCAATGATGTATATCAAAGATAATTACAATGGTTGTACCTTTAAGGTACTAGGGTGATTAGTACCCTTAGATGGGTTAACCTTTGATGCTTATGGAAGCAATATCTCAATACACTATGCTAACCCTAAATGTATGTACTTGAATGAAGGGTTGACCTAATCTAATCAAGCTTGAAGTAATCAACATCCTAGAGAGGATGAGATAGGAATTCATACATGCATAATAATCATGTAGTGGTTAAGCCTCAACACTTTCAACATGAATAAAATATGTAATTAGGGTATGATCCTTGATAAAGAGATCATGAAACCCTAATTGAGAAGGTTGATGAGCCCTAACCCTAATTTAGGGCAATGCTAGGTGAAACCCTAATCTAGGGTGGTGATATGAGAAATCCCAATTCAGGGTAATATAATGAAAAATCCTAATTTGAGAGGATGCTTCATGAAACCCTAATTTCAGGTAAAGTTACATGAAACCCTAATTTGGGGAAAAGTTATAAGGAACCTTATTTCAAGATAATGATGTGTGAAACCCTAATCTAGTGTGATGCCATGTGAAACCCTAATGCAGTGATGTGATGTGAAACTCTAATTTAGGGTGATGCTATGTAATGCTATATGAAACCCTAATATGAAACCCTAACCCTAATAAAGGGTGAAGGTATGTGAAACCCTAATTTTGGGTTATAGTGCATGAAACCCTAATCTTGGGCAATATGATGATAAACCATAACCCTAATTTTGGGTAATGGGATGAGTATCCCTAATTGACATGAATTGGGAAACCCTAACCCTAATGAGGGAATAGTGATGCTACACTTACATTGCATAGTGCTGATATGTAATTGATATAACTGTTATCATGTGTACTAACCATGCATGTATCATGAGATATTGGGCATAGCCAGATTTGAGCTATGTTGTTTTATTATTGAAATTGTTTTATGGGCCTTGTGAGCCATAATATGCTTTGTTGCCTAGTAAGAGGTAACAAGAGATTAAATGGGCCTTGAGAGCCATGTGATATGCTTGTGTAGCAAGTATCATGTTTACCTTAGTCAGATGACTTGAAGGTATTAGTTACCTGATAAGTGGTAACAAGTGTTCTTTGATGAACTGAGGGTTTGAATACCCATATTCCATAATCATGATGATGAGATGTTAAGGGATGAGAACGCCCATGATGTGATAAGGGATTGAGATCCCAATGTTTTATAAAGCTTCAAAAAGTATGTGATATAAGTATTACACATTCTTTGTAGCATTTTTTATAATAATTTATGTTTGAAAACGTGATTGATGCTAAAAGAATATGATAATGTACTTAATTAATCAAGTGAAATCTTATCATGTAGAGCCCTGGCCATAGATCCATCATCGTTAGTAGTTGGTGATGGTGAAACAGGTTTTCCCATGGGATCTCCTGGAGGGAATACTATTGAGTATGTGGTGGTTATGGGCGTGAATATCCTTACGCCCTAATGTGGGATTGATGTGAGATAAACATTAAATCTCTCAATCCTTCATTATATGTGTCGGGATGGATGTATCATGAATCTCCCGATAATGTTAATGTCGGATCAATGTGAGATAGACATGAAATCTATCGATTGCGAAGAGAGTACAACCACCACTGTAACTCTATAACAAAGTTGCCTGTATACCCTGGAAAGCTATTTAGTAGAGACACAAGATGTCCTGTATTTTGTACTCACACTGACTAAGGAGGATGAGGTCATGGAAATTTGACTCTTCCTTGACCTATGTATGGAACCGATGCTTTACGTTGTCGTGGTCAGTTAGAGTATGAGCGGTATACCTCATCTCCTCAGGGCTTAAGTATGATTGTAAAATATAATCAGCCATGTAGCGTATTTGCTTAAGGTTGAAATACGAGAATCATTGGTTGATGTTATCTTACTTAGCATATCCTAGATGGATAAATGTTATACATGTTCTTCAATTCCTTATTGGATAAGTGACATGCTGCTTTATCAAGTTATAGTTGAAATGTTTTGAATAAGAATATTGCTTTAATCTGTTTAGACATTGATTTATCTGTTGTTGAATATATATATATATATATATATATATATATATATATGATTCCTTTGCTCAGTTTTATTCTATTAAACTGCAATAATAATGTTTTTGGCGGAGAGTTATATCTCTCGCTGGGACTGGGTCTCACTCTGTTGGTCACCAACACTTTTTAGGTAGACGCAGAAGAAGAGGCAGAAACCCTATAGCAGGGGAAG
Source organism: Alisma plantago-aquatica (assembly GCA_963693085.1). NCBI lineage: Eukaryota > Viridiplantae > Streptophyta > Magnoliopsida > Alismatales > Alismataceae > Alisma > Alisma plantago-aquatica. The sequence continues at coordinate 296,477,258 of OY856412.1, forward strand.
AGCAGCAACAACAGCAACAAAGACAACAATGATATTCCAGGTGGAGGCACTGGATGTCATATTTTGTATAGAGAGTCTTATGTATCGTCTCTGTACTCTCAGGTCCTCAGAGTTAGTAGTTAGTACTTTTCATGAATCGATCTAAGATTTTGGCTTGATGCCTCGAGGTTCTTATGCTACATGTGTATAGTTTTAACATAGCAGTTGATGCTTGTAATCCTTGAGAAGGGTTGGTACAGGATATGTACTTATGAACCAGGATGTAAATAAAATACATCGGTTCTTGATAAAAGAGTTTTCCTATGTTTGGATCTCTTTGTAAATGGTTTTAATTTTTAGTGATTTTTAGTAATACACTGTTAATGATCGTTTCTGCTTAGTTAATGATGTTTTGTTCGAACGGTGTATCACAAATTAGTGGTATCAGAGCTCTAGGTTCGCTGAGTCTATAGAGACATAGGATTAAGGTTGTTGAGTATGTTCTAGTGTCTTCCAGTTTATCTGATAGTGACTTCTGCTCTCAAGAGAAGAAGTAAAGCTTGAAGATGGTTGGATCACATGAAGAACATGCTGCTGAAAGCAGTGTTGTTGTACCAGGAAGAGGTGCAAGGGACCAGACTAGGGAGGAGCCAGTACCTGAACATCCTCAGTTTAACCAACTAGAGATAGAGAGCCCAACTTTCCATGCTCTGTTTGGGCAGTTCATGGCAACCATGATGCATATGGTGGATAGGATGCCACCACCTGCATCGAGGGCACCAGCCCATAATGAAGGATAGGGAGTCGATAAGACTTTCGAATGGCTTCGCGGGGTTGGAGCCACAGATTATGCTGGTATATCTGACCCAGTAGATGCTGACTTGTGGGTGACTGAGTTGGAGAAGGCCTTTAGAATCCTCAATATCTCTGAAGCAGAGAAGGTGGGGCATGCAGTGTAATTTCTAAAAGGGAGTGCTGGCCACTGGTGGACAATAGAAGAGGGCAAGAGGCCTGGTGCTGAAATCATATGGGAAGAATTCCGACGAGAATTCGTCAGTAGATACTTCCCCAAGACGTTTCTAGATGAGAAGATCTCTCAGTTTGAGATGTTATGGCAAGGACCAATGAACATTAGCCAGTATGAAGCTAATTTCATGGAGCTTTTGTGGTTCTGTCTGCATATGGCAACTACTGATGAAGAGAGAATTCGGCATTTTGAGAAGGGGATGAACGCTAATTTGACCACTCATGTGTCTGCCTTAGAGAATAGGGAGTGGTTCGCCACCTTTGTGGAGTCCGTGAGACAGATAGAAATGTTGGTGATTGAGCAGCGTCAGACTAAGAGTAAGAAGGTGTATACTCAGTTTCAAGGACAGATGTCCGAAAGTTTCAAGAAACTGATATTTTCTACACCAATAGCACCACCAAGATTCAATACCCAGACGCAATGGACGTCGAGTAGGGGTAGAGGCCATAGTTTACCATCAGAGGGAGCCCACAACTCCACATCAGTAACAGTAATAGGACCACCCAGGCCACAGAGGGAGAGCAGAGGCTATTTTATATGTGGAAAGATGGGGCATTTGATGAAAGATTGTCGAGCTAGAGATGTAAGTGTGACTCAACCTCTGAGGCAGAATCAGCAAGGCTCTCAAAGGTGACAGTTTTCGAGTAGCGCTAAAGGACGTGGACAAGCGCCCCAAGCTGGTTTGTCGGCACCCAACAACCGAGTACATGGTCAACAACAAGCAATGACGAGATTCTATGCGATGAATCAACCCGAAGCAATAGTCAACCCTCGAGTTGTGACAGGTCAGATGGAATTATTTCATTCTGATATGTCTTCATCATGCTTCGTATCTGTTTTGATTGATCCGGGTGCTATGCATTCCTTTGTCACTAGAGAAGTGATCCTTGACTGCAATATGACAGTTTCTCATAGGGCAGATAGTGTATTGTTAGAAACCCCTTTGTTGGGATCTGCAGTGTTGCGGGAGGTGTGTTCTCCCTGCATTCTTTACTTTTCTGAACATCGCATTCGGATGGATCTTATACCACTTGAGATACACGAGTTTGATATAATTCTTGGGATGGACACCCTATAAAAGTATAAGGTTGTCTTGGATTGTGATTCCAAGAAAGTTGTGTTTGCAGATGACAGTGACACATGGATCTTTCAGGAAGATAGAAAGATTCTTCCAACCTGTCTTGTGTCAACTATGGTAGCTAAGAAGCTGATGAGACAAGGATGCTTTGCATTCTTGGCACATGTGATAGATACTAGAATAAAGAGTTATAATCTTTCTAAAGTTCTGATAGTTAGGGAGTTTGAAGATGTGTTCCCTGAGAAACTTCCAGGTGTTCCTCTGCCCCAAGAGATTTATTTTGAGATTAATCTAATCCCGAGCACGCAACCAATAACACAAACACCGTATAGAATGACACCTGCTGAGATGGCAGAGCTCAAGAAACAACTACATGAGTTGCTTGAGAAAGGTTTAATCCGACCGAGTACTTCACCATGGGGTGCTCCAGTTCTCTTTGTTAAGAAGAAGGACAGACCTATGCAGTTATGTATTGATTACAAATAGTTGAATAAAGTAACCATAAAGAACAAGTATCCTCTGCCAAGAATAGATGACCTATTTGATCAGTTGCGTGGTGCAACTATCTTCTCTAAGATAGATCTAAGGTCGGGATATCATCAGTTGCGTGTCAAGGAGAGTGAAATACCTAAGTCTGCCTTTAGGACAAGGTATGGTCACTATGAGTTCATAGTTATGTCGTTTGGACTAACTAATGCACCAACTGCATTCATGAAACTCATGAATAGAATCTTCCGGCCTTTTCTTGATCAGTTCATAGTAGTATTCATAGATGACATCTTGATATACAGTATATATGCTCAACAACATGAGTAGCACCTCCGTCAGGCTTTAACTTTGCTAAGAGAGCAGAAGTTGTATGCTAAGTTTAACAAATGTGAGTTCTAGTTACCAGAAGTTTCTTTTCTAAGACACATAATATCTGCCTCAGGTATCCGTGTTGATCCTAAGAAGGTAGAATCTGTCCTGCAATGGGAACAACCAAAGACACTGACGGAGATATGCAGTTTCCTAGGACTGGTGGGCTATTACAGAAGGTTAATTAAGAACTTCAGTTCTAGAGCTTTACCCCTAACCAAGTTGACCAGGAAAGAGGTTCCTTTTGTATGGAATGACAAGTGTCAACATTCTTTCCAGCTGTTGAAAGAAAGGTTAATAAGTGCACCTGTGCTGGTGTTACCTGAGCAAGGGAAGGGGCACATAGCTTTCTGTGATGCATCTAACAATGGTCTAGGATGTGTGTTGATGCAGGATAATCAAGTGATTTCTTTTGCCTCTCGACAGCTTAAGAAACACGAGGAGAATTATCCGAAACATGATCTAAAGCTAGCTGTTGTGGTCCATGCTTTAAAGATCTAGAGATATTATATCTATGGAGAACATTCCAGATTTTCACAGACCATAAGAATATAAAATATATCTTCTCACAACATGAGTTGAATATGAGACAACGTCGATGGATGGAGTTAATCAAGGACTACGATTATACAATTGATTATTATCCAGTGAAGGCTAATGTAGTGGTTGATGCACTAAGTAGGAAATCATCATCACCAGCCTTAGATAAAGCACAGTTGAACTCCTTAGTGTGCTTTAAAAGGAATATTCTTATCTATTTGAGGCAAAACAATATACAACTTAAGGTATCATTGTTAGCCAGACTGTTAGCTGAGATGCAAGTGAAACCTACTCTGAGACAACATATTAAAGAAGCACAACAAGCTGATACTGTGGTTCAGCAGATCAGGTCAGAGTATGGCAGTGAGAAACATGATGGCTTTCATGAGTTAGAGGACTAGGTAGTCTGTTACCATGGTAGGATGGTAGTACCTGATGCCAATGACTTAAAGAAATTAGTCTTGGAGGAAGCTCATTCTTCGATGTATGAAATGCATCCAGGGAGCACCAAAATGTATCGTAACTTGAAGGATACGTATTGGTGGCCAGGATTGAAGAAGGATGTAGCTGAGTTTGTTATGCGGTGTCTGGTGTGTCAGCAGGTTAAAGCTGAACATCAAAAGCCCACAGGAACAATGCAACCTTTGCCTATACCGCAGTGGAAATGGGATCATGTGACCATAGACTTTGTGGTTGGTTTACCCAGAACAACCAAAATTCATGATTCCATTTGAGTGATAGTTGATAGGTTGACTAAATCATCACATTTTCTTCCTGTTAAAACAACCTATACTACTGAGAAGCTTGCACAGAGATATATAGATGAGATAGTGCGGTTACATGGGGTTCCATCTACAATTGTTTCTGATAGAGGTCCCCAGTTCATTAGTCATTTTTGGGAGCGAATCCAAAAATCTTTGGGTACGCAGTTAAGGTTTAGTATTGCCTTTCATTCACATACAGATGGACAATCTGAGAGGACCATACAAACCTTAGAGGATTTGCTTAGGGCATGTGTCCTTCAGTTTGTAAGAAGTTGGGATCTACAACTGAGCTTGATAGAATTTGCTTACAATAATAGCTATCAACAAAGTATTTATATGGCACCATATGAAGCATTATATGGTAGATGTTGTAGATCTCCTTTATGTTGGTATGAAATAGGATAATATCAACTTTTGGGTCCTGAAGTAGTACAACAGACAACTAAGAAGATTAAAGTAATACAACAACAGTTAAAGGCTGCACAGGATAGACAAAAGTCATATGCTGATAAATAGCGAAGACCTTTAGAATTCCAAGTTGGAGACAGAGTATATCTCAAAGTCTCACCTTGGAAAGGTGTTCTTAGATTTGGGAAGAAAGGTAAGTTAACTCCTAGATTTATGGGGCCTTATCCAATCATTGAACGGATTGGAAAGGTAGCCTATAAGCTAGAGTTGCCACCTGAGCTGCATAAGTTGCATCCAGTATTCTATATCTCCATGATGAGAAAGTGTCATCCTGACACAGAGTTAGTTTTGCAACCTGTGGAGGTAGAATCAAATGATGATATATCATATGCTGAAGGACATGTGATGATCCTTGATAAAAGAATTAAAAAGCTGAAAAAGAAAGACATATGTCTTGTGAAAGTTCTCTGGCATCACTGTGGCATTGCAGAAGCTATGTGGGATCTAGAGGAAGTACCCTTCTCTTTTCTCTTGATGATTTCGGGGACGAAATCCCTGTTAGGGGTGGATAATTTGTAACATCCCTGACCTGGGTTTATGCTTTAACCCTAGATGTTTTGTTTAAGAAAGATAATTATATGCTTTCTCTTATCTTTTGAAAAGTAATTAAGGCTCAAGAGGAACTTATGTTTCAATTTTAGTCCTTTTTGAATAATGTTGAAAACAATGTTTTGCCCATTTTGGACTAAAGTGCCAATTACCCAAATTGAGGGGTTAACTTGCAAATGTTACATGATAAAATGTTCCTAAAGTATTGAAGCATCATAAGAATGAAAATGATGCATAGGTATGGCTTGTGGAAGCCTAATCACCAAGAAAGAGCTTATTAAGCAATGTTTGTGCATTAGAACCTAGTTTTGGTGTAATGTGCAATTTACCCAAAACCTAGGGTTCAATATGCAAAATACATATTCTATAGAGTCCCTAATGTTTCTTGGTATCAATTAGAGACAAGAAAATCAGAGGAGTGTCTCATTTGAATCTCTTTGGGGGAGAGAGAATCTTGATATTAAAATAATCAAGATTTAAGCATAATTGAAACCCTAATTCAATTTAATGCAAAAATAAATATATTAATGGAAGTGCCCTTCAACCAAAAATGTGATGGTTGAATTTATATAATTATGGACGTCCTTGTGCCTTGCAATGGCACCGAATTTTCTAAAGTGAGTGGAGAGCCCACTCACATTAGTTAAAGAAAAAGTAATATCCACTAATTTTTGGATATTATTATTAAATTGATTAAGGTGCTTAATTGTTTTCTTTTAATTCATAGATAAAGAAGAGGATTTCAAAGGGGAGGATGATGTCTTTGTATGAAAGTAAGTGAGGGGGATAAGTGGCACTAATTTATGGAATTGAAGGATTTTTATAACACTTTCTCTCTCTTGAATTTCCCTTATATACACTCCATTCTTTCACCCACATGAAATGATTTTTCGACTCTTCTTTCTTTCCTTGCTTTGGCCGAGAACAAGGGAGCTTAGGAGCAATAGGAGGACGTACCCCAACCTGTAGGTGAGCTACTTAATCATCTTCAACCTTGATTTCATGGTGGTAATTGAAATTCAATGCGTATTTTCTTCTTTTCTCCATTCAATCTTCAACTTTAGTCATTCTTTTCACTCAAAGACTTGAGGATGGACTTTGGGAAGTTGAGAAAGCTTCATTCACCATTAAATACCTGAATCTTGAAGCTTGGATTCAACTTTGAAGGCGGGTTATATAACTTGAACCCTTAAATATCATTATTGATTTCATTTCTTCATCATATGTTGATTCCTTTTTCTTTCCCAAATTTCCTTTTGATTAATTGTTTAAATCACCACAAAGATCACAGAAAATTTCTAAGGATTGAAGCTTGAAGATGATGATGTCATATTAGCACACACCTCAAGAAATATCAGGTCTAAATGGTTTCAACTTGAGACCAATCAGTCTCAAGACCGATTGAAAACAAACGGTCTCAAGACCGTTTGGGTGCAAACAATCTCAAGATTGTTTGTGATCAAATGATCTCAAGAACATTTGGAGATACTTGCTGATGCAGTTGGATGTTGATCTAATGGTTATAATTGATTAACTCATAATAGGTTCAGTGATGGATAATTCACTAATTACAAACTCTAATCGGGTTGAAGTGTTGAAACCCTAATTGAATCGAATCAATTTCATGGTTGATGGTCCAAACGGTCTCAAGACCGTTTGGAGGTCAAGGGATGTGATGGATGGTTGGAGATCCAAGGGTTATAATTTGATGTACTCTCAATGGTCCAATTGATGAATGATTTAATGAAGCAAACCCTAATTGATTGGTTGAAGGAAACCCTAGATGATCCTTTTGGTTTCAAGGTAGTTTGGACCAAACGGTCTTGAGACCGTTTGAGTCCAAACGGTCTTGAAACTGTTTGGAATCAAATGGTCTTCAAACCATTTGAGATCAAATGGTCTCAAACCATTTGGAGGTGCAATCGGTTTCAAATGTTGATGGGTCCAATCGGTTTCAATGTACATGTGATCAAACAGTTTCAAGGGTTGAGTGCCCAAACGGTTTCAAAACCGTTTGGAGGGCAAATGATTTCAAAACCATTTTGAGGTTGAGGGGTCAAAACCGTTTGGAGGTTCAATGCAAGCAAAACCGTTTGAAGACCTAATGTGATGAAAGATCAATTAACCCCATGATTGTCAGTGATGTATATCAAAGATAATTACAATGGTTGTACCTTTAAGGTACTAGGGTGATTAATACCCTTAGAGGGGTTAACCTTTGATGCTTATGGAAGCAATATCTCAATACACTATGCTAACCCTAAATGTATGTACTTGAATGAAGGGTTGACCTAATCTAATCAAGCTTGAAGTAATCAACATCCTAGAGAGGATGAGAGAGAGAGAGGAATTCATACATGCATAATAATCATGTAGTGGTTAAGCCTCAACACTTTCAACATGAATAAAATATGTAATTAGGGTATGATCCTTGATAAAGAGATCATGAAACCCTAATCGAGAAGGTTAATGAGCCCTAACCCTAATTTAGGGCAATGCTAGGTGAAACCCTAATCTAGGGTAATGGTGAAACCCTGATCTAGGGTGATGATATGAGAAATCCCAATTCAGGGTAATATAACGAAAAATTCTAATTTGAGAGGATGCTTCATGAAACCCTAATTTTGGGTAAAGTTACATGAAACCCTAATTTGGGGAAAAGTTATAAGGAACCTTATTTCAAGATAATGATGTGTGAAACCCTAATCTAGGGTGATGCTATGTGAAACCCTAATGCAGTGATGTGATGTGAAACTCTAATTCAGGGTGATGCTATGTAATGCTATATGAAACCCTAATATGAAACCCTAACCCTAATATAGGGTGAAGGTATGTGAAACCCTAATTTTGGGTTATAGTGTATGAAACTCTAATCTTGGACAATATGATGATAAACCATAACCCTAATTTTGGGTAATGGGATGAGTATCCCTAATTGACATGAATTGGGAAACCCTAACCCTAATGAGGGAATAGTGATGCTACACTTACATTGCATAGTGCTGATATGTAATTGATATAACTATTATCATGTATACTAACCATGCATGTATCATGAGATGTTGGGCATAGCCAGGTATGAGCTATGATGTTTTATTATTGAAATTGTTTATGGGCCTTGTGATCCATAATATGCTTTGTTGCCTAGTAAGAGGTAATAAGAGATTAAATGGGCCTTGAGAGCCATGTGAGATGCTTGTATAGCAAGTATCATGTTTACCTTGGTCAGATGACCTGAAGGTATTAGTTACCTGATAAGTGGTAACAAGTGTTCTTTGATGAACTGAGGGTTTGAATACCCATATTCCATAATCATGATGATGAGATGTTAAGGGATGAGAATACCCATGATGTGACAAGGGATTGAGATCCCAATGTTTTATAAAGCTTCGAAAAGTACTTGATAGAAGTATTACACATTCTTTGTAGCATTTGTTATAATAATTTATGTTTGAAAACCCGATTGATGCTAAAATAATATGATAATGTACTTAATTAATCAAGTGAAATCTTATCATGTAGAGCCCTGGCCATAGATCCATCATCGTCAGTAGTTGGTGATGGTGAAACAAGTTTTCCCACGGGATTTCCTGGAGGGCATACTATTGAGTATGTGGGGGTTATGGACGCGAATATCCTTATGCCCTAATGTGGGATTGATGTGAGATAAAAATTAAATCTCTCAATCCTTCATTATATGTGCCATGATGGATGTATCACGAATCCCCTAATAATGTTAATGACGGATCGATGTGAGATAAACATGAAATCACTCGATTGCGAAGAGAGTACAACCGCCACTGTAACTCTACAGCGGAGTTGCCAGTATACCCTGGAAAGCTATTTAGTAGAGACACAAGATGTCTTGCATTTTGTACTCACACTGACTGAGAAGGATGAGGTCATGGAAATCTGGCTCTTCCTTGACCTATGTATGGAACCAATGCTTTACGCCGTCGTGGTCGGTTGGAGTATGAGCGGTATACCTCATCTCCTCAGGGCTTAAGTATGATTGTAAAATGTAATCAGTCGTGTAGCGTATTTGCTTAAGGTTGAAATACGAGAATCATTGGTTGATGTTACCTTGCTTAGCATATCCTAGATGGGTAAATGTTATAAATGTTCTTCAATTCCTTATTGGATAAGTGACATGCTGCTTTATCAAGTTATAGTTGAAATGCTTTGAATAAGAATATTGCTCTAATATGTTTAGACATTGATTTATCTGCTGTTGAATATATATATATATATGATTCTCTGCTCAGATTTATTCTATTAAACTGAAATAATAATGTTTTTGGCGGAGAGTTATATCTCTCGCTGGGACTGGGTCTCACTCCGTTGGTCACCAACACTTTTTAGGTAAATGCAGAAGAAGAGGTAGAAACTCTATAGCTGGGGAAGAGCAAGAGCAGCAGCAACATGGACAACAATGATATAATCCAGGTGGAGGAAATGGCTGTCATATTTTGTATAGAGAGTCCTATGTGTCATCTCTGTACTCTCAGGTCCTCGGAGTTAGTAGTTAGTACTTTTCATGAATCAATCTAAGATTTTGGCTTGATGCCTCGAGGTTCTTATGCTGCCTGTGTATAGTTTTAACAGAGTAGTTAATGCTTGTAATCCTCGAGAAGGGTCGGTACAAGATATGTACTTATGAACCAGGATGTAAACAAAATACATTGGTTCTTGATAAAAGAGTTTTTCTGTGTTTGGATCTCTTTGTAAATGGTTTTAATTTTTAGTGATTTTCAGTAATCCGCTGTTAATGATCGCTTCTGCTTAGTTAATGATGTTTTGTTCGAACGATGTATCACAAATTAATGGTATCAGAGCTCTAGGTTCGCTGAGTCTACAGAGATATAGGATTAAGGTTGTTGAGTCTGTTCTAGTGTCTTCCAGTTTATCTGATAGTGACTTCTGCTCTCAAGAGAAGAAGTAAAGCTTGAAGATGGCTGGATCACACGAAGAACATGCTGTTGAAAGCAGTGTTGCTGCACCAGGAAGAGGTGCAAGGGACCAGACTAGGGAGGAACCAATACTTGAACATCCTCAGTTTAACCAAGTAGAGATAGAGAGCCCAACTTTCCATGCTCTGTTTGGGCAGTTCATGGCAACCATGACGCATATGGTGGATAGGATGCCACCACCTGCATCGAGGGCACCAACCCATAATGAAGGACAGGGAGCCAACAAGACTTTCGAATTACTTCACCAGGTTGGAGCCACAGATTATGCTGGTACAACTGATCCAACATATGCTGACTTGTGGTTGAGTGAGTTGGAGAAGGCCTTTAGAATCCTCAATATCTCTGAAGCATAGAAGGTGAGGCATGCAGTGTACCTTCTAAAAAGGAGTGGTGGCCACTGGTGGACTATAGAAGAGGACAAGAGGTCAAGAGTTGAAATCAGATGGGAAGAATTTTGACGAGAATTCGTCAGTAGATACTTCCCCAAGACGTATCTAGATGAGAAGATCTCTCAGTTTGAGAGGTTAAGGCAAGGACCAATGAACATTAGCAAGTATGAAGCTAAGTTCATGGAGCTTTTGCAGTTATGTCCGCATATGGCAGCTACTAATGAAGAGATAATTCACCATTTTGAGAAGGGGCTGAACGCTGATTTGACCACTCATGTGTCTGCCTTAGAGAACAGGGAGAGGTTCGCCACCTTTGTGGAGTCCGTGAGATGGATAGAAATGTAAGTGATTGAGAAGCATCAGACTAAGAGTAAGAAGGTGTATACTCAGTTTCAAGGATAGAGGTCCGAAAGTTTCAAGAAACTGAGATTTTCTGCACCAATAGCACCACCAAGATTCAATACCCAGACGCAATGGACGTCGAGTAGGGGTAGAGGCCATAGTTTACCACTAGAGGGAGCCCACAGCTCAACATCAGTAACAGTAACAGGACCACCCAGGCCACAGAGGGAGAGCAGAGGCTATTTTATATGCAGAAAGATGGGGCATTTGATGAAAGATTGTCGAGGTAGAGATGTAAGTGTGACTCAACCTCTGAGGAAGAGTCAGCAAGGCTCTCGGAGGTGACAGTTTTTGAGTAGCGCTAGAGGATGTGGACAAGCATCCCAAGCTGGTTCGCAGGCACCCAACAACCGAGCACATGGTCAACATCAAGCAATGATGAGATTCTATGCGATGAATCAACCCAAAGCAGTAGTCAACCCTCGATTTGTGACATGTCAGATGGAACTATTTCATTCTGATATGTCTTCATCCTGCTTTGTATTTGTTTTGATTGATCTGGGTGCTACGCATTCCTTTATCACTAGAGAAGTGATCCTTGACTGCAATATGACAGTTGCTCATAGGGCAGATAGTGTGTTGTTAGAAACCCCTTTGCTGGGATATGCAGTGTTGCAGGAGGTGTGTTCTCCCTACATTCTTTCCTTTTCTGAACATCACATTCAGGTGGATCTTATACCACTTGAGATGCACGGGTTCGATATAATTCTTGGGATGGACACCCTAGAAAAGTATAAGGTTGTCTTGGATTGTGATTCCAAGCAAGTTGTGTTCGCAGATGACAATGACACATGGATCTTTCAGGGAGATAGAAAGATTCTTACAACCTATCTTGCGTCAACTATGGTAGTTGAGAAGCTGATGAGATAAGGATGCTTTGCATTCTTGGCACATGTGATATATACCAGAATAGAGAGTTATAATCTTTCTAAAGTTCTGATAGTTAGGGAGTTTGAAGATGTGTTCCCTGAGGAACTTCCAGGTGTTCCTCCACCCTGAGAGATTGATTTTGAGATTAATCTAATCCTGTGCACGCAACCAATAGCACAAACACCGTATAGAATGACATCTGTTGAGATGACAGAGCTCAAGAAACAGCTACAGGAGTTGCTTGAGAAAGGTTTTATCCGACCGAGTACTTCACCATGGGCTGCTCCAGTTCTCTTTGTTAAGAAGAAGGACGGATCTATGCGGTTATGCATTGATTACAGACATTTGAATAAAGTAACCATAAAGAACAAGTATCATCTGCCAAGAATAGATGACCTATTTGATTAATTGCGTGGTGCAACTATCTTCTCTAAGATAGATCTGAGGTTGGGATATCATCAGTTGCATATCAAGGAGAGTGACATACCTAAGTCTGCCTTTAGGATAAGGTATGGTCACTATGAGTTCATATTTATGTCATTTGGACTAACTAATGCACCATATGCATTCATGGAACTCATGAATAGAATCTTCCAACCTTTTCTTGATCAGTTCATAGTAGTCTTCATAGATGACATCTTGATATAGAGTAGAGATGCTCAACAACATGAGCAGCACCTCCGTCAGGCTTTAACTTTGCTAAGAGAGCATAAGATGTATGCTAAGTTTAACAAATGTGAGTTCTGGTTACCAAAAGTTTCTTTTCTAGGACATGTAATATCTACCTCAGGTATCCGTGTTGATCCTAAGAAGGTAGAATTTGTCCTGCAATGGGAACAACCAAAGACACCGATGGAGATACACAGTTTCCTAGGACTGGCGGGCTATTACAGGAGGTTCATTAAGAACTTTAGTTCTATAGCTTTACCCCTAACCAAGTTGACTAGGAAGGAGGTTCCTTTTGTCTGGAATGACAAGTGTCAACATTCTTTCCAACTGTTGAAAGAAAGGTTAACAAGTGCACCTGTACTGGTGTTACTTGAGCAAGGGAAGGGGTACATAGTTTTTTGTGATGCATCTAAGAATGGTCTAGGATGTGTGTTGATGTAGGATAATCAAGCGATTTATTTTGCCTCTTGACAACTTAAGAAACACGAGGAGAATTATCCGACACATGATCTAGAGCTAGCTGCTGTGGTCCATGCTTTGAAGATATGGAGACATTATCTCTATGGAGAAACATTCCAGGTTTTCACATACCATAAGAATCAAAAATATATCTTCTCACAACATGAGTTGAACACGAGACAATGCTACTAGATGGATTTAATTAAGGACTATGATTGTACAATTGATTATCAACCAGGGAAGGCTAATGTAGTGGCTGATGCACTAAGTAGGAAATCATCATCACCAGCCTTTGATAAAGCACAATTGAACTCCTTAGTGTGCTTTAAAAGAGATATGCTTATCTCCTTGAGGCAAAACAATATACAGCTTAAGGTATCGTTGTTAGCCGGGCTGTTAGCTGAGATGCAAGTGAAACCTACTCTGAGACAACAAATTAAAGAAGCACAACAAGCTGATATTGTGGTTCATAAGATTTCCTTTAAATATGTTATTAGTCAGTAAAAATGTTAAGAGCATTCCATGCTCTGTCACTTTTGATCCCAAGGGTTGTGTTTTTAGGTTCTCCACACGAAGACAAGGATTGATTCGATCTATGAGGGACCAAATGGATTGTACTACCTGGACGTACCACAATCTGTTGCTTTCTACTTTCATCTTTAGTAATTGGACTACAATGGCGCTATCATGTAGGGCATCCATCCATTGCTAAACTGAAGTGCTTGTTTCCTGAGATACTAGAGAAAGTTTTTCAGTGTGAAGTTTGTTAGTTTGGCAAGCAAACTCGGGCATGTTTCATAAGACATTAGTTTTAAAAATGTGTTGATTTAGTATAATATGACATATGAGGACCATGTTTAGTTACTAGCCTCTCTAGATTTTGGTATTTTTATGACTTTCATTGATGATTGCTCTCAGGCAACTTAGATTTTTCATTTAAAGATCGTAGTAACATTTTAGACACTATTGCTACTTTCTTTGCTAAAATTCAAACTCAGTTTGATAAACCTATCAAAAAATTTGCATTGATAATGCCATAGAATTTATGCAAAAATTTGTTACCTCATTTTGTACTACTAGAGGCACTGAGTTCTTTTGATCGCCCCAATATGCTTGGGGCTCTAACCCCACATTTTTTGTACCAATCAAAACCTCGTTCCAGTCTCAGGCTGAACAAAATGCTGGAACATGACTCCGCCTATGGTAAGGAAAAGCAGTGCAATTTCATAACATCATGGCCTCACGCATCCATCACTCCTTTCCCTTTCTCTCTATGAAAATGCATCATCTCCCCGGACGCGATCAAAAGAAAGATCCAATTATGCCCTCTTTCTCCCGAACTTCAAATAACTCTTTTTCTTGTTTGTCTCATCTATCCATTCCGTGAATGTTTATTTATCTATGTCCTTGTACCATCCCTCTTCACTATCATGTCCTAAAAGTTTTGGCCTGAGGCGGTTTCTACTGCATGCTACTTAATTAACTAATGCTCCCATCTATTTTGAAAATTCAAGCCCTTTAGACCTTACACTATCCAGATACACCTCTTTTCACTCTACCTCCTGGCCACTTTGGAAGCACCTATTTTGTTGATAATCTTCGCCCAAGGCTAACTAAACTTGACCCCCGGTCCACTAAGTGCAATATTTTGGGGCATTCTAGAAGTAAGAAAAGATATATGATCATGCCAGTCGACATAGGTTTGTCAGTGTTGATATGATCTTCTTTAGACATATACCATACTTCTATGAAAAGGGTCTGCTAATCTAGTGATCTACGGGATCCTACTCCACTCCCTCAGGTTGTGGAAGAAGTTCCTAATGAAGAAAATGAGGTTGTTGCCCCACCCCTTAAAGTATACAAGCGAAGACACAATGTGTAACATCCCAGGATTTGAAGCCTTGGATAAGTTGATCTTAAAAGTAATGATTGGACTACCCATATCACCAAGGCACACCTCCTTTTCCGGGAGCCCATCACTAAAGAACTTCATAGTTAAGCGTGCTCAGCTTAGAGTAGTACTAGGATGGGTGACCAGTCGGAAAGTTGACCTCGACTTGCACGTGCATGAGGACAAAGCACGCAGTTAAGGCTAGTGGGGGCCTGTGGGGCCAGTCGTCATTCCTGAAACTCTACTACAGCCTTGTGCAGTGGGCTCGGGCTTTACAAATGGTATCAGAGCCATAACCCCTCCAGTAGGTGGGGCCCACATGGGCATGGCATGTCAGTCTTGAGTCGTGCAGTCCAGGCATGTAGGAAAGGGTTGTCCATGGTTGACGTAGCCACCCTTGTGCTGGTATTCCGTGATCGGGAGCTGGGTGTCCATGGGCCATTGTGGGTCTGCACTGAAATGGGGTCAGATTATGAGGCCATATAGTTGAGCCTTGACGAGGACGTCAAGAGTCTAAGTGGGGGAGATTGTAACATCCCAGGATTTGAGGCCTTGGATAAGTTGATCTTAAAAGGAATGATTGGACTACCCATATCACCAAGGTGCACCTCCTTTTCTGGGAGCCCATCACTAAAGAACTCCATAGTTAAGCGTGCTCAGCTTGGAGTAGTACTAGGATGGGTGACTAGTCAGGAAGTTGACCCCGACTTGCACGTGCATGAGGACAAAGCACGCAGTTAAGGCTAGTGGTGGTCTGTGGGCCAGTCGTCATTCCTGAAACTCTACTAGAGCCTTGGGCAGTGGGCTCGGGCTTTACACAATGTTACAATTCCCTCCATGGCCCCTCAACAACCACATCCTCCATCGGCAGATTACAATACCTCCCAGTTACTAATTGACATGCACCTTCCCATAAGTCAGAGGAAAGGTGTTCATTCATGTACTCAACATCCTATTAGAAATTTCTGCTCTACCACTAATCTTGGTGCTAGCTTTTCCTGCTTTACTACTTCTATCTATGTTGTATCTGTAGCATCCAACTAACAAAAACATAATTAACTAATGCGGAAGCGTTCACTAAGCAGCGGATTATAGAAAATCACTAAAAATTTAAAACCTTTTTCAAAGAGACCCAATCATAGGAAAACTCTTTCAACAAGAACCAATGTATTACATTTACATCATGGTTCATAAGTATATATCTTATACCATCTCTTTTCAAGGGTTACAACATCAACTGCCTTGTTAAAAGCTAAACACAGACAACATAATAACCTCGAGGCATCAAGCCAAAATCTCAAAATGATACATTAAAAGCACTAAGTACTAACTCCGAGGACCTGAGAGTACAGAGACGACACATAGGACTTCTATCTACCAAACACGATAGACAGCACACTCAACCTGAGTTGTCACTACTGTCCTTGTAGCTGCTGATGTTCTTCATCCGAAAGATATTATCAGTCTCTTTCACACTCGTCCACCTAAAAATGTTGGTTCCCACGGGGGTGAGACAATTGAAAATTGCCCCAGCAAGAGATATAACTCTCCGCCAGAAACATCATTATTGTAGTTTAATTAATATAAAACTGAGCAGAGGATAAGCCGTTTAGATCATTCTCATCTTTTAAAGTATTAAACATATCTATGATTGAACAGTAATTCATCTATTATCTTTATAAGAAATAGAAAGAACATGTATAACATTCATCTACCATACATTTTCAACATCTCAAGCTTTGCTCATGTCATTCATTATTCTGATGTGTCACCCATGATTCATTCTTGTTTCTATTTGTTGGCCTTAGCCAATCTGCTAAACAAGTATTCACTTATGCCAGACATGTGATTATATAAATCATCATGTATTATTCAAGCATTAAATTATATCAATCAGGTATAAATGTTTCAGGCATTGGACTATACCAATCCTGATTACACATCCAGGCATTGGACTTTAACCAAACCTAATTACAGGCATTAAGCCTCTGTCAGGTATTTCTAATTATAGAGGCATGGATAGCATGTGAAACATAACTATCCACATGAGATATCTAGCATCATGATTATAATCAACAGTAGAAGTAAGATATCAACATAAGCATGACCATTGTATGTACACAATTACAGTCTTATGCATATCCACAACATAAGTATAATTACTATCTCTTAGTTGCACTAAGCATCATCTTTATGTAAAGAGAACAAACATGGGTTTCCATTCAATGTGAAGCGTCATGTATAACCCTAAACAGATATGCTATACAGCTGTATTACATCTTTTATTATGCCCTGGGGAATTTGAATCGTACCATTCAAAGTCCAACCGACCCCTGCGAAGGGCTATTCGGTTCCGTATAAGATCTAGGAGTGCCGGTATCCTAAGATCTCTTCCCCTCGGTCAGTACGAGTAAACTGCAGTGACATACCAGTCAAACTGCCAACAGTGACATATAGTCAACTGATAACAACTAGTCCGTACTTGGTACAAGTTACGACACTAGAAAACAGGGTATACAAAACCCTCTAATCCGAGGTACAACCGCAGCTGTCCTCAATCACATAAAATATTTGAGGCATGACCATAGCCATCCTCCATAACCTGCAATTGTGGATGACAAGTATATATATATCCTCAACCTGCCACCCCCGCATATTCAACAATATGCGCTCCGAGTTTCCCTTAGGAATACTCGTTTCACCATCCAGCAAGTTCTGACACTGAAGATGGTTCTACGGCACAGGGCACTACATGATTAGAGTTGCACTTGATTAGTTATGCCAATTGGGTGAATTAAGGCTGCATCAAACAAGTGGACATACAAACCCTAATTCATTTCTAGCAAGCATATAAATATCAAAACCTGAAAAGATATAAAACATATGAAACATAATTTCTCATCTCATCATCACATGGTAATATTCACTTGCCATTCATGAGATTACACCAATCATCATATTATTATAGGATATAAATCCTTTTCACAATATCACAGGGTATCAACTCTTATCAACATAAGAGGAATACACCTCATTCAGGGCTCAACCATGCCCAAAAGTCATTAAGACCATCATACTATCACAGGATATAAATCCTTTTCACAATAACACAGGGAATCAACCCTTATCAACACAAGAGGATTACACCTCATTCAGGGATCAATCATGCCCATGAAACATCTTGTTACCTCTTACTAGGTAACATCTAACCATATGGCTCACAAGGCCATTAAACATCTTGTCACCTCTCACTAGGCAACAATAACATATTAACTCATGTAATATAATAGTAACACCACTATTTACTCCACAGGGTTAGGGTTTACTATTCACATCAATTAGGGTTTCATGTTTATTTTATCAATACAACCCTAATATATTGTTCCATACATCTAGGAGTATCCATCGACATTCCAAGTATTTAATATTCTTATCATTTATCATTAAATGATCATCAACACAAGGTATGAGTTTATCTCTCATCATTATCATGGTATGATTACATCATACTCATTTTAGCTTACTTATCAAGTATGTTAAACTCATTACATTTCATTGTGACAATTTACATAACACTCTCCTTGTGTATCTTATCTAAAAATATTGGATTTGAGATGCATCAAGGTATATCAACCCTGAAATGCTAAATGTGATATCTATCATGTCTCAATGTATCACTTCCCTCATCACTTCTATCTTACATGAGTTTATTAACTTATCTTATAATAAGGAATTTCACATCTTAATACTTTCATCCACCAACCTATCACCTTTACCATGATGTGCATAGATCACACACAAGGATTGTCCAACTATCTTCAATGATATGGACTCATCTCAAATTAAGGCATTGCTTGTTATAAGGTTGCCTATAGTCAACCACTTAATATATTTCATCATTATAGGGTATTACTCATTATTTCATCATTAAGGTTTACTCATATCATTACCCAGACATTAGGGTTATGATTTATCATCATATTGCCCATGATTAGAATTCCATGCACTATAGCCCAAATTTAGGGTTTTACATAGCTTTACTCTGTGTTAGGTTTAAGGTTTCATATGACATCGCCCTCAATTAGGGTTTCACATGGAATCATCCTCAATTAGAGTTTCTCAGGGAATCACCCTCAATTAGGGTTTCACTAATCATCCCAATTAGGGTTTCATTCAATTACCCATAAATTAGGGATTCATTATTCCTCTAATTAGGGTTTGGTATTTCATTACCTTAAATTAGAGTTACCCAAGTCATTACCCTTAATTAGGGTTACACTATTACCCTTAATTAGGGTTACACTATTACCCTAGATTAGGGTTTTACTCAAAATTTCCCTAAATCAGGGTTAGGGTTCGTTAACCTTCTCAATTAGGGTTTCTTGATCTCTTTACTAAGGATCCTACCCTAAATCACCATATGAATCATACTCATGTATGAATTCATTTCTATCATTCTCTCCACTTTATTTGGTTACATCAACCATATGATCAAATACAAACAACTATGTTTGACATAGTATACTGAGTTATTGCTTCCATAAACAATTAGGGTTTGCTTAATTGAATAGCCTTCAACTCACGATTCCTTGGGAGTTAATCCCTCAAATTTGGGGAGTCATTATACCACATAATTAGGAACAGTAATCCCAAACATTCAACCCTTGGTCAATGCATTCAAACGGTCTTGAGACCGTTTACTCAAAAAGGTCAATTAAATCAGATTGAAAATCAGCACTTAATTCAATTAGGTTTCCCTAATTGATTAGGCTTCAACTCACGATTCCTTGGGAGTTAATCCCTAAAATTTGGAGGGTCATTAACCAACATCATTATAAACAGGAATCCCAAACGGTAAATGCTTGGTCAACACACTCAAATGGTCTTGAAACCGTTTTCCCAAACAGGTCAAGTTGATCAGGTTGAAAATCAGCATTTAATTCAATTCGATTTATCTAATTGATTGGCCTTCAACTCACGATTCCTTTGGAGTTAACCCCTAAAATTTGGAGGGTCATTATCCTACATAATTAGGAACAAGATTCCCAAACGGTCAACGCTTGTTCAACCATATCAAACGGTCTTGAAACCGTTTTCCCTAAAACAGTTTTCTGAAACTGCATAGCCAATCAATTTAAAACGATTTGGAATAGATATCAAGACCATTTAGCTTGGTACTTTTCTTTGGATAAGCATATAGGATGATGTCATCATCCCATTCCTTCGAAAAACCAAGAACAGCAACTGTTCTTGATGGAAATTTCAGCAAGGAAACAAGTATGTATCAAATTGAAGAAAACAATCAACAAAGCATAATTGATTGATGCAATAGCAATGATTAAGGGTTTGAGTTATAAAACCCGCCTCCAATTGAGCTCCAAAGCTTCAAGCTCACGCCATTAATGGTGGATGAAGCTCTAGCAACTCCCACTAAGCTCGTCCTCAAGCTTTTGGATGAAAAAGTTGGCTAGGGTTGAAGAGGAGATCCAAATAAGAAGAAATCAATGATTTATTTTTTATTTCCACCATGGAATCAAGGAGAACGAAGGTCAAGGACCTTACCAACAGGTTGGGGTCGTCCTCCTGCTCCTCCACAGCTCCTTAGTCGTTTTCCAAGCAAGGGTAAAGAAAAGAATCCGAAATAGCCTTTGTTTTGGCTTGGTAAAGGTACTTTTATAAGAAACTTGATGAGAGAGAAAATGCATTATTAAAATGCATTAAATTCCAAAAATATGGCCGCCTCTTCCCCCTCAAATTCCCCTCAAAATCCTTAAGGACGAGGCTATCTTCATTGCCTCTTATTCCTCTTCATTATCCATCAATTTAAAGAAAAGCAAATTAAGCACCTTAGATCATATTATAATAATATTCCAATTTGAGTGGATATTGCTTTTCTTTATAATAATGGTGAGTGGGTTATCCACTTGCTTGAGATATTTTCGTGGCCTAGCAAAGTCAAAAATGTGTTCACACTTGAGAAAATTCAACCATCTCGTTTTTGGTTGAAGGCCCTTCAATTATTATATTTGTTTTTACACTAAATAGAATTAGGGTTTCAATTAGGATTAAATCTTGATTATTTTAATATCAAGATTCTCTCTCCTCCAACTTAATTCAAATGAGGCGCCCCTCTCATTTTATTTTCTCTACTTTATGCCAAGAAACATTAGGGACCTTATTGAAGTGGTAATTTACATATTACACCATGGGTTTTGGGTAAATTGCACATTACACCAAAACTAGGTTTTCATGCACATACATTGCTTTATCAGCTCTTTCTTGGTATTTAGGCTTCCATAAGCCATACCTCAGCATCATCTTTACTCTCATGATGCTTCAACACATGAGGAACATATTATCATGCACAATTTGCACTTAAACCCCTCAACTTGGGTAATTTGCACTTTAGTCCAAAACAGGCAAAACATTGATTTCAACAATGTTCAAAAAGGATAAGAATTGTAATATAAGTTCCTCTTGAACCATAATTACCTTTCACAAGATGAGATTAAGCCTTTAATCATCTTTCTTAATCAAAACACCTAGGGTTAAGGTATAACCCAGGCCAGGGGTGTTACAGTATCTACACCAAAGAATGTTACTCAAGATTA
The DNA here is from genome assembly GCA_963693085.1 of Alisma plantago-aquatica. Classification (NCBI taxonomy): domain Eukaryota; kingdom Viridiplantae; phylum Streptophyta; class Magnoliopsida; order Alismatales; family Alismataceae; genus Alisma; species Alisma plantago-aquatica. The sequence continues at coordinate 296,498,782 of OY856412.1, forward strand.
CAACATGTCTGGCGTTAAGCTATGGAAACTAAGATGGCTGCTCTTCGCAATCGACATACTTGGGATCTAAATGATCGTCCTCAAGATTGCTCTATAGTTGGATGTCGTTGCATATTCACTATTCAATATCACTTTTGTGGTACGATTGAATGGCTGAAAGCACGCCTACTTGCGAAAGGTTATACTCAGACCTATGGGGTGGACTATAAGGAAACTTTTTCTCTAGTTGCCAGGATTAATTCTGTTCGAGTGCTTATCTCTGTTTGTGTGAATAATGATTGGCCTCATTGTCAACTTGATGTTAAAAATGCTTTTTTTATATAGAGACTTGCATGATGAAGTCCATATGGAGCAAACACCTGGGTTTGTTGTTCAGGGGGATTGTTCCAAAATCTGCAGCCTCCGGAAAGAAATTTATGGCCTAAAATAGAGCCCACGCGCGTGGTCTAACAGATTAAGCCAGATTCTCCTTAAATTTAATTTTCGACGCTCATATTCTGATGAATCTGTGTATGTGGATAACATAATTCTATTTGGTAATGATCAAGAAGGTATTCCAGCTACCCTTGCGCTGGTATTCCGTGATCGGGAGTTGGGTGTCCATGGGCCATTGTGGGTCTGCACTGAAATGGGGTCAGATTATGAGGCCATATAGTTGAGCCTTGACGAGGACGTCAAGAGTCTAAGTGGGGGAGATTGTAACATCCCAGGATTTGAGGCCTTGGATAAGTTGATCTTAAAAGGAATGATTGGACTACCCATATCACCAAGGTGCACCTCCTTTTCTGGGAGCCCATCACTAAAGAACTCCATAGTTAAGCGTGCTCAGCTTGGAGTAGTACTAGGATGGGTGACCAGTCGGGAAGTTGACCCCGACTTGCACGTGCATGAGGACAAAGCACGCAGTTAAGGCTAGTGGTGGTCTGTGGGGCCAGTCGTCATTCCTGAAACTCTACTAGAGCATTGGGCAGTGGGCTCGGGCTTTACACAATGTTACAATTCCCTCCATGGCCCCTCAACAACCACATCCTCCATCGGCAGATTACAATACCTCCCAGTTACTAATTGACCTGCACCTTCCCATAAGTCATAGGAAAGGTGTTCATTCATGTACTCAACATCCTATTAGAAATTTCTGCTCTACCACTAATCTTGGTGCTAGCTTTTCCTGCTTTACTACTTCTATCTATGTTGTATCTACACCAAAGAATGTTACTCAAGATTACAACATGTCTGGCGTTAAGCTATGGAAACTAAGATGGCTGCTCTTCGCAATCGACATACTTGGGATCTAAATGATCGTCCTCAAGATTGCTCTATAGTTGGATGTCGTTGCATATTCACTATTCAATATCACTTTTGTGGTACGATTGAATGGCTGAAAGCATGCCTACTTGCGAAAGGTTATACTCAGACCTATGGGGTGGACTATAAGGAAACTTTTTCTCTAGTTGCCAGGATTAATTCTGTTCGAGTGCTTATCTCTATTTGTGTGAATAATGATTGGCCTCATTGTCAACTTGATGTTAAAAATGCTTTTTTTATATAGAGACTTGCATGATGAAGTCCATATGGAGCAAACACCTGGGTTTGTTGTTCAGGGGGATTGTTCCAAAATCTGCAACCTCCGGAAAGAAATTTATGGCCTAAAACAGAGCCCACGCGCGTGGTCTAACAGATTAAGCCAGATTCTCCTTAAATTTAATTTTCGACGCTCATATTCTGATGAATCTGTGTATGTGGATGACATAATTCTATTTGGTAACGATCAAGAAGGTATTCCAGCTACCCTTGCGCTGGTATTCCGTGATCGGGAGTTGGGTGTCCATGGGCCATTGTGGGTCTGCACTGAAATGGGGTCAGATTATGAGGCCGTATAGTTGAGCCTTGACGAGGACGTCAAGAGTCTAAGTGGGGGAGATTGTAACATCCCAGGATTTGAGGCCTTGGATAAGTTGATCTTAAAAGGAATGATTGGACTACCCATATCACCAAGGTGCACCTCCTTTTCTGGGAGCCCATCACTAAAGAACTCCATAGTTAAGCGTGCTCAGCTTGGAGTAGTACTAGGATGGGTGACCAGTCGGGAAGTTGACCCCGACTTGCACGTGCATGAGGACAAAGCACGCAGTTAAGGCTAGTGGTGGTCTGTGGGGCCAGTCGTCATTCCTGAAACTCTACTAGAGCCTTGGGCAGTGGGCTCGGGCTTTACACAATGTTACAATTCCCTCCATGGCCCCTCAACAACCACATCCTCCATCGGCAGATTACAATACCTCCCAGTTACTAATTGACCTGCACCTTCCCATAAGTCAGAGGAAAGGTGTTCATTCATGTACTCAACATCCTATTAGAAATTTGTGCTCTACCACTAATCTTGGTGCTAGCTTTTCCTGCTTTACTACTTCTATCTATGTTGTATCTACACCAAAGAATGTTACTCAAGATTACAACATGTCTGGCGTTAAGCTATGGAAACTAAGATGGTTGCTCTTCGCAATCGACATACTTGGGATCTAAATGATCGTCCTCAAGATTGCTCTATAGTTGAATGTCGTTGCATATTCACTATTCAATATCACTTTTGTGGTACGATTGAATGGCTGAAAGCACGCCTACTTGCGAAAGGTTATACTCAGACCTATGGGGTGGACTATAAAGAAACTTTTTCTCTAGTTGCCAGGATTAATTCTGTTCGAGTGCTTATCTCTGTTTGTGTGAATAATGATTGGCCTCATTGTCAACTTGATGTTAAAAATGCTTTTTTATATAGAGACTTGCATGATGAAGTCCATATGGAGCAACCACCTGAGTTTGTTGTTCAGGGGGATTGTTCCAAAGTCTGCAGCCTCCGGAAAGAAATTTATGGCCTAAAACAGAGCCCACGCACGTGGTCTAACAGATTAAGCCAGATTCTCCTTAAATTTAATTTTTGACGCTCATATTCTGATGAATCTGTGTATGTGGATGACATAATTCTATTTGGTAACGATCAAGAAGGTATTCCAGCTACGAAAAGATATCTTGAACAACATTTTGTAACAAAGTATCTAGGGAAACTTAGATAATTATTGGGGATTGAAGTTTCCCGATCTTTTCCTGGCATCTATCTTTCATAAACGCAAATATGTTATTGATCTTCTCAAAGAAACATGCATGCTTGGAACTAAACCTGCTAGCACCCCTCTGGATCCCAATACAAACTAGGATGATGAGTCTTTTCCACCTTGTTTTGTAACCAACAATATAGAAGATTGGGTGGTAAGCTTATCAATCTTACTGCCACTAGAGTTGGCATTACTTCTGTTGTTGGACTTGTCAATACTATTTGGATAAACCTCAACAATGTCACTGAGATGTTGTTTGGCACATCCTTAAATATCTGAAATTTTTTTCAAGAAAAGGATTGATATTATCGGTGGCATGGACATTGCAAACCGAGTGGTTGTTCTGAATATGACTATGCTGGTATCAGAAAGAACATATTTGACCCATTGTAGTTCACAACATGCATGGGCCATAGCACAACATTCAGCCTCAGTACTGGATCTAGCTACCACATGTTGTTTTTTGCTTTTCCAAGTAATCAAATGATCACCTAGGAAAGTACAATAGCCTGATGTAGACCTTCTATCAGTATGATCATCAGCCCAATCTGCATCTGAATACCGTGTGAGAGTCAAAATAGATGGAGTCACCTTGGGTTTAGAATATGTAATCCCCTTACCAGGAGCACTCTTCAGATATCTTAGAATCCGGCAAACTGTTGTCCATTGTGACTGTCGTGGTGAGTGCACATGCTGACTCACAACGCCTACAGCAAAAGAAATGTCAGGTCGTGTAACAATCAGATATATTAGCTTGCCAACTATTCTCCAGTAATATCCTGGATCTGAGTACTCAACATCATCAACCGTCTCCTTGATGTGATAATCCATAGGAGTAGATACCGGTTTAGATTCAATCATGCATGTTTCCTGTAGTAAGTCAAGCACGTATTTCCTCTGAGATAGGTTGACACCTGCATGAGATCTAAGCACCTCAATGCCCAAAAAATATCTCAGTTTACCCAGATCCTTGGTTTGGAAGTGTTTCTATAACCCTTCCTTCACACGAGATATACCTGGAGAATCACTGCCAGTAATCACTATGTCATCAACATATACAACAATAATGATAGAGCCACAAGAAGAGCTAGAGTAGAATAAAGAATAATCAGTCATGGAGCGAAAGAAACCCATCTGGAGTACAACCTCACTGAACTTGTCAAACCAAGCTCGAGGAGACTATTTCAGCCCATATATGGCTTTCTTCAATTTACACACTTTCTGACACTCCCCCTGAGCAACAAACCCAAGAGGTTGCTCCATATATACCTCTTCCTGTAGATCACCATGTAGAAAGGCATTCTTAACATCAAGCTAAAATAGGGGCCAATCAAAGGTAGTAGCCAGAGAAATAATAATCCGGACAGAGTTTAGACGAGCTACTGGAGAAAAGGTCTCAAAGAAATCAACTCCATAGGTCTGTGTGTAGCCTTTTGCTACCAATCTGGCCTTCAACCTCTCAACAGATCCATCCGGATTATGTTTGATGGTGAAAACCCATCTGCAACCCACGACTTTCTTCCCTGCAGGTAAGTCAACAAGATCCCATGTGCCATTATGCAAAAGGGCTGACATCTCAAGTTGCATTGCCTGTTTCCAGCCACTGTCCTTCATAGCATCATAGTGATCCCTTGGTATAACAATAGAATCAATCCCAATAGCAAATGCGTGGGCCTGCTTAGATAAGTGTGAAAGACAACACACATTTGTAATAGGATGTCTAATAGTACAAAAATGAACACCTTTCCGAACAACAATAGGAAGATCAAAGATCTGATGCTTCTGCAGGAATCTCGTGAGTAGAAGACGATGAGGAAGGCTCAGAGACTGGTGTCGCTACCTCTTCTGGATCTTGTCTTCCTCGCCTACTATAAACATATGGGTACTACTGAATAACATGCCTGTCAGGCGTCAGCTGCCTGCTCGTCCTGAATAAAAGTATAATCAGGAATAATGGGTGGCGCTCCCTCACTCTACACAGATGGTGCCACTCTCTCACTCTGAAAATCTGGTGGCACTCCCTCTCTCAACTGCTCCCCCTTACTCATAGCATCGGAGAAATACGGAGTGGTCTCATGGAAGGTAACATCTCTAGACACAAACATGCGACGAAGACTAGGACAGTAACACTTGTATCCTTTGCTAGTACTAGAATAACCAAGGAACAAGGTTTTAATAAACCTAGGAGAAAGTTTGTCAGCCTTAGGGTCAAAATTATAGACAAAAGAAGTGCAACCAAACACTCTGAGGGGAACAGAGAAGGGCTGATCCATGGGCCATAACACAGAGAAAGGAGTTTGTCCTTTGAGAACGGAGGATGGTTGTCTATTGATTAAGAAGAAAGCAGTTAATAGAGCTTCAGACCAGAATTTCTTAGGCACATTGGATTGAAACATGATCGAACGAGCAATATCAAGAAGATGACGGTTTTTTCTCTCAGCCACCCCATTTTGCTGAGGGGTGTGAGGACAAGACGTGCGATGAATCATGCCAACAAAACTACAAAAATCAGACATAGCCTTTTGAACATACTCTAAAGCATTATCAGATTGGATAGTTTTTATATTGCAATCAAACTGAACCTTTATTTCTTTATGAAAATGTTTCACAATAGATAGCTCAGACTCTCGGCTTTTGAGAAGGTAGACCCGTGTCATGCGGGAAAAATCATCCACAAAGGAAATAAAATAACGAAAACCATTATAACTCTGGTCTTTAACAGGACCCCATACATCACTGTGGACTAACTCAAAAGGACAAGATGCCCGCTTACGACTGGGATAAGACAACCTATGATGTTTTCCCAGCTGACATGATTGACACTCTAAAGATGATACTTGAGACAACTCAGGTTCCAACTTCCGCCGGCTTTCTAACGACGGATGTCCATATCTGCAATGCCATAGTAAGGGGGAACCACTCAACAGGATGGATGGAGCTGGAGCAGATACTGGGCGAGGCAGACTGTCACCGTGGAAAAGGTAGAGATCACCTTTCCTAGGCCCCCCACCAATCGTCCTCATACTCTTGAGATCTTGTAAAACAAAACAAGAAGGCCCATATGTTACTGTACATTTTACAGTGTCAACCAACTTTGCAACAGAAAGAAGATTAAAAGGAAACTCAGGCACAAAGTGTACAAATTTCAAATCAATCTTGGGTGTTAGAGAGACAGATCCACTAGCTAGCACTCTTCTCACTGAACCATCTGCCAGTGTGACAGATTGGTGAGGAATATATGAGTCAATAGATTGGAGCAATCTCTTCATACCAGTCATATGTTGTGACACGCTAGAGTCAACTACCCAAGATGTAGTAGAGCCAGAAGTTATGAGAGATGTAGTCTGATTACCTGCAGTAGATGCCAGGTTTGCTGATGACGAAGATCTCACACTCATGTGCTGTGTAGCCTGAATGAACCGATCATACTCCTCCTGAGTAAGAGTGATGTCGGTCCCAGAATTGGTGCCCACAGCTAATAATGGAGAGGAATCTGTAGAAGTGGCACAATGTGCTACCCCTACAGGAGGTGCAGCAGGCCTCCCATGTTTCTTCCAACACTTTTCCACTGTATGTCCTGGTTTGTCACTGAAGGTACACTTCGGACGTGTCCCACATCCTCTGCCCGTACTAGGTCGTCCTCCTCTCACCGCAGCAGCTACAGATGCATGAGACTCCCCAGAGGATATAGTAGAGACAGGATTAACAGACTCAAAATAGACTGTTGAATTCTCGAATATGCTTCTACAAAACTTGGAATTTATCAGAAGCCAGAATGACGCTCCGGGCAGAACTGCAAATGGAATTAAGCCTGGGTAGAAATTTAGCAGTGATCAAGTCGTCTCTATCTTTGATCTGTGCAGCAGCTGTCACAGGATGATAATAGCTCAGCTCCTGAGCAAGAGCCTGAATAGCTCCAAAGTATTCCTCAAGGGACCTATCACCCTGCCTCTCAGCAAATAGACGATCATATATCATGAATAGCTGAAGAGCATTCTTCTCCTGGGAATAGTGTTGCTTCACTTCGTCCCATATCTCTTTAGTTGTAGTATAGAACATAAACCTAGTTGCAATTGCAGGCTCCATACTATTCCATAACCAAGTCTTCACAAGACTGTCATGATGCTTCCATTCAGCGTATCCTTTATCAGTAGTGTCCAGGGGACCCGAGTCAACATGTCTCGCCTTATCGCGAGATTCCAAGACAGTGTAAACTGCGTTCATCCATAGTAGATAGTTTTTCCCATTGAGTTTGATGGAGGGGATAGGAGACGCCTCGCCGTAGGGAATCTTGGTGTCCTCCATTGTAGATGGGAACACAGTGACGGATTAATACACGTCACAGAGAAAGCTGAGGTGACGGAGAGATACACGTCACAGAGATAGATGGGGTGACGGAGAGATACACGTCACACCCAAAAAGGAATGGATAAATGCGTTAATGATGCATTCACAACCTCCAACCGATTTCCTAGTCACATGGAGGAGATGTGACTAGGAGTACAACCGTCGGGTGACGAGTCCTATGATTTAGATTTTAGACGGCCATCGAATCACCCAAAGACCCCAAACAACTTGCGGTGGAGTCTACGGCAACGTTGGAGATCTACCTAAGACCCAACGTAGAAGGAGATAACCCTGCAAGCCTAGTGCCTCACTCCAGATCGGCGGATGGGCTGCAGCCGGACGGCGGCCTTGTCACTGCCGCCGCTTCCTCTCGGCGGTGCCCCCGGCACGGAGAGAGAAAGAGGAGTGTTGCTGGCAAAGAGAAAGAAGGAGAAAGGGAGAAGCGGTGGCGGAAGGAGAGAGATGCCCTAGATCGAGCTCTGCTATGTTACCATGTGAGAAGAGGTGAGGGGGAGAGGAGACGAAACACAGAGAGATTTGTCGGCTGCAAGGAGTAGCTTTCTTGAGAGTGCAATAGTCGTCTCACTTCTTTTTATATATTAGGGTAAGATACATTGTGGTACAAAGGAGAAAATAACAGAAAAACAATAAAACAAATAATATAATGAAAATAGAATCAGGAGGCAAATTGCAGATTTCTGCCGTTGTAGCAATCTCGATGCTATCGACAGAAGGATGTTTTGTCGCTGTGATGATCTCGATACCATCGACCTCCTGTCGATGGTATCGACGGGGATACAGGTTATTTCACATTCACCAAACTATTTGTTTATATACTCCACAACAAAATGGGGTAGCTGAACAAAAAAATCGTCATCTTCCAGAGGTTGCTCGCACCATACTACTTCACTATCATGTTCCACAACGTTTTTGGTTGGAGGTTGTTTCTACTGCTTGCTACCTTATCAATCGCATGCCTTCATCTGTTCTGCAAAATTAGATTCTTTACACCATTCTCTTTCCCGATGCACAACTTTTCTTTGTTCCGCCGTGTATCTTTTGGTGCACTTGCTTTATTAAAAACCTTCATCCAGGGATGACGAAACTTGACCCTCGCTTCACCAAATGCATTTTCTTGGGTTATTCAAGTTACACAGAAAGGGTATCATTGTTATGACTCTTATGACCCTATCATGCGGAAGTGGTATGTCAGTGCGGATGTAGTATTCTTCGAACATTTGCCATACTATTTTGATAAAGGGGCCACTTTATCCTATAATCTCTTGGCACCCGCCCCGTTACCGGACATTGTGGATGTTTATCCACCTTCTGAATTGGTACTTGCAGATCGACCATTACAAGTCTACAAACGAAGACCAAAGCCCACTATCCCCTCCATGGCCCCTCAACAACCAGATCCTCCTTCGGCGGAAGATCATAACACAACTCAGGTACACTCTGACTTACACCTTCCTATTAGTCTTCAAGGTGTCCGCTCTTGCACTCAACATCTGATTAGGTATTTATGTTCTTCTACTAATCCAGGTGCTAGCTTCGCTTGCTTTACTGTTGCTATTTTTGTTGTGTCTATCCCGAAAAATGCTACAGCAGCACTACAAATTCCTACCTAGAGTTAAGCAATGGAAGCTAAAATTAAGGCACTCGTTGACCGCAAGACATAGGATCTTGAGGATCACCCTTTTGTCTGTCCTATTGTTTGATTTTGATGGATCTTCACTATTAAATATCATCCTGATGGAACAATTGAACGACTGAAAGCACACCTATTAGAAAAAGGGTATAGTCAAACTTATGGAGTAGACTATTTTGAGACTTTTTTTCCTGTTGCTATACTCAATTTTTGTTAGAGTTCTCATTTCTGTTGTTGCAAACAAGGATTGGCCATTATTTCAGTTGGATGTCTAAAATGCTTTTCTTTATGGAGATTTGCATGAAGAGGTTTACATGGAGCAACCGTCTGGCTTTGTTGCTCAGGGGGAGTATTCTTCACGATTTTGCAGTTTGAGGAAAGCCATTTATGGACTGAAACAAAGTCCTCACGCTTGGTTTGACAAGCTCAGTCAGATTCTCATGAAATTCGGCTTTCGTTGTTCTCATTCATATCACTTTGTATTTATTAAGAAAACTGTTGTTGGTCTTGTCCTTCTTATTGTCTATGTAGATGACATTATCTTATCTGGTAGTGACACCAAACACATTCAAGCAATCAAAACCTATCTAGAACAACACTTTGTCACAAAATATCTTGGCAAATTGTGGTATTTCTTAGGCATTAAAGTGTCCAAGTCATCTGCACTCTGCAGAGTGTATGTCTTTCACAAAAAAAATACGTTCTAGACCTTTTATAGGAAGCAGGCATGCTTGGTTGCAAGTCGGCAAGCACACCTCTAGATCCTAACACGGATTGGGATGACGAAACTTCTTTACCTGATTATGATAATCACCAATACAGAAGATTGGTTGGTGAGCTCATTTACCTTACTATCACACGAGCTGATATTACTGTTGTTGTAGGGTTTGTCAGCAGGTATCTAGATAAACCCAGACAGTGTCACTGGGATGCAGTTTGCCACATTCTGAAATATCTAAAAACCTCTCAAGGGAAAGGTCTATCGAAAAAAAGACATGGACATTGTAATCTTTCTACTTACTCAGATTCTGATTATGCAGGGAGTAGATGTGATAGGAAATCTACATTCGTACTTTGTTGGAGGCAAGCTAGTTACTTGGCATTGCAAAAAAAGCAGAAGGTAGTAGCTAGATCAAGTGTTGAAGCAGAATATAGAGCTATGGCTCATATTGCATGTGAACTTATGTGGGTTCAAAGGCTTCTTAAAGAATTTGATATATTTGATACTAGTCCTATTCCTATGTTCTGCAATAATAAAACCTCTATTTTTATTGCGAGCAACCCTACATTTCATGAGCGCACAAAGCATATAGAGGAAGATTGTCACTTTGTTCGGAAATTTGTTCTTTCTGGCCACATATGCAACCTTCATCTCAAAACTGAAGATCAAGTGGCAGACATCTTCACCAAGCTGCTACCTAAAGTTCGATTCAAGACTCTAGTGGACAAGTTGGGCATGTTTGACATCTATGCTCCAACTTGAGGGGGGCTATAGAGATATGTTTATATTTCCTATTCACATGTGCTCTACTCTACATGTTACTTGTGTTATTTATCCCATATTGCTTAGTTGTGGTTATTGTTTTATTCTCTTATCCTACAAAAGATATAGTTTTACTTACTCAATACAATAGATTCACTTCTCTATACATGTCATGCTGAGAAATCTCTAAACTTACAGGCGACGGTCTTCTGCTCGGGCTGAATAATTCAGTGTGCATTTTTGGGGGGGCTTGTGAAGTTTTCAAATAATAAGAGGCTGCTTCGGTTTGAGATAGATATTGACTCAGCAGCAATAGACACCGTGAACCCAAGTGTGGTTCACATTAAGATTTTTACTTTTTGCAACTATATTGTGCTAATCGATATATTGATAAGATACAACCCTACTCCCATATATAGGAAAAACAAAGAAGCATACATAAACTAAACCTAATGGGCCAATACGTACTTGGGCCCATAATATAAAGAGAATCTCTAACAACATGAAAGTGTAAGCAAAGGAATTTTGATTTGATCATCTAGTGTAAGCAGTCAGCCATTGAAACTTTGACATTCTAGTCAATAACTAAAAAATCTCATATAATGATAAAGCATGAAAATGTAAAAATGATATACTCACTTGAAGATTTTTCAAACGCAAAGACGTGTTCAACAAAACAGGATGTACAGCTTCTTTGCTGGAGGTACCAAGAATCTGTGATTCAACAGCGCACAGTCATAAAAAATCAGAGAAGAAAATATACATCTTCTTCATGAAGATGTACCTTTATCAAACATTCAACAGCAGTTAGCTGAACAGATTCATCAGAATCTTCAAGCAAGGCTACAATCACTCCCAGAACTTGAGCAGTGTATTTAACCATGTGGCTAGCAGGAATCTAGGGCAAATTACAAACACCAAAATATTTAACTTAAGGTAAGAAACAAATTTTAGCTGATTAATGTGACAGACATGATATTCAAGAAGGTATAAATGAGACACATGGTATAAAAATGACCTTCACAGAATTCAAATAAATCGAACAAATCTGAATTGACAAGATATAAGTAACGCTTTAGAAATCCTGACCTGCACTAGCCCTTTTAAGCAAAGGCTCCTTACTTTTGATGATTCATCTGAGACATGCAGACACATTGCCTCAACTATCTGTTCTAGCACCAGTACATCACCCTCACTACAAAAAGGAAACAAGCATAAAATAAACTCTTAGTTCATACAGTACTGTACTGAGATGTAGGATATGTCTCAGTAATTCTTGAAGTTAAATCCACTCAGGGCATGCACAATGTAAGACATCAAAAAATAAGAAAGGTTCCCAATCGTTGTATTGTTTAATCTAAGAAAGAACCGCGCACAGTGTCTTAAGGGCTGAATTGCTGTTGTCTATCTATAAGACAGTGACAAGTCAGCCACAAACATTTTTTTGTCATGTATTTGGCAAAATCGAGGCAAAAAAGAGGGATAGATGGATTTAAAATTACAGCGTTGAGGTACAGTTTCCCATAAAATCATATTTCTTAGGCTCAATGCATAAGGATATAATTTCCTTCATGTTGGTCATTTTGTTCTTTATTGTGTTGAGAACAGGAAACAACATTTCATAGAGCATCTAAGACCAAAGCACTGAATCAGAAAAATGGGTGGACTTCTTTGGTATTTTAATTCCATCCACTCCATCATTCCATTTAAGCACATAAGTATGCAAACTCCTGCTCCCCCCCCATCTCCACACATCACATGCCACAGGTGTTATCATACAACCTTGTCTGGCCATGCAGCACAACATTGTCACCATACCAAAGGTCCAACCAGAGGCGCACTGTTGTGTGATTTGTATATCATCTTTTCACATGTTATCACACACAAATTTGGTTCTTTCTAGTATAATTCAGTCTCTTTCATATTAGTTTTGCCATCATTTGTTGTTCTATGTGTCCCATAACTTGTATTGCAAATTTGCCACAAAAAGGACTAAATTCGGATGTTATTTCTACAGAAACAGAAGAATGCACGACGTGCAGATTCAGACGCACGGCGTGCACCATCCCAGAAAAGACTGGTTCGCTGAAGCAGTAAAGTGCACGGCGTGCAAATCCGAATGCACGGCATGCAACATTCCAGAGAAAATCCGTTCTGTTCAGCCAAGAGAATGCACGGTGTGCACGCAGGAAACGCACGGCGTGCGAGATTCCAGAAACATACAGAACACGAAGACACGGCGTGCACATCGAAATGACACGGCGTGCACCTGGAACGTAAACTGCTGAAGAAGTTCTGGAAAGACGCACGGCGTGCAATTCCTTAGCGCACGCCGTGCACGGATCAGCCCGATGTCAACTGCACTGTAAGTGCACGGCGTGCACCCAAAAATGCACGTCGTGCACTTGGCAGTTTCAGAATTTTGAAAATTCAGAATATGATTTTAAAACAAAGAGGGAAGCCAAGGGACAGTTACGTTCGGCCATTTGGAGAGTTTCTCTCGTCCCAAAGACAGAGGAGAGCAGGGGAAGGCGATTTGGGAGGAAACTAAGGTGGTTTCTTGCACAAAGAGACCATTTCTTCTTCTCCATTTCTCCCTAGTCTTCTTCAAGGTGCAGCCAAGCGTTCCCAACTCCGAGCAACTTCTTGGGAGAGGAGTAGGCCTGACTTGGAGCAGCTAAAGGAGGGGAATTTTATCCTAAAGCCGGAATTCTTGCTTCTTGTGGTTACATCTTCAGTTCTCCTTGTCTTTTCTTCTCTAAACCATGTCTAGCACTAAAAATTCTGTAGCAAATCTGCTGTACATTGTTATGGACGAGTAGACTTCTTTTTCTTGGGCATGGGAGAGTAACTCCCATGCCATAGCATTTAACGAACAAGTAATTCCGTACTAAATGCATTTGCTTCTTGTTTCCTTACCTTGAGAGTGTCGGTTACTCCTTTCCTTGCATGTATTATTGGCCGCCTTATATGCATATTTTCTACTTTCTTGCTTAGTTTGAGAAAACAAGTAGGAATATATAGAGACGCTCCTCTTGGCAACTCTTCTTCTTCTACGAGAGTAGAGAAGAATGAGTTGAGGAACTGTTTGTGATCATAAACAAAATTCATGCACGAGAGTGTTGTTTTGAGTTATGATCGTTGCATTTACACCGGAAGGTGAAATGTAACACAACTTTTCCTTGAAACGTGATCTTATGTATGTTTAGATTATCTTGTTCTCTTGATTGCTATGGTATGTGAGTGAAATCCTAATGTCCAAGATCCATTAACTTTCTGAAATCGAACTTCCCTTGTAATCCTTGCTTGTTGATTAAAATCTGAAATTCCTATAGTTAAAACCTAATTTTTATGCTTTTAGAACAAATCTTTTCTACTCTTTAAAATCGGTCTAGATTGTTGAACTTTAGTACTGTTGCATTCAATTAAATTAGCTCAGCTCCTTGTGTTCGACCTTGACTATACTACCTCCGTATGCTTGCGGAGTTTGGTTAAGTTGAGTAAACTATCCATTCCTTGGATTGAAACTCGTTTGTGTAAACAACCAACAAGTTTTTGGCGCCGTTGCCGGGGAGCTACGGTAATTTAATTGGAGTAATAAGTACTATTTAGTATTCGAGACTAGACCATCATTCATCATTTTCGAATTTCCATATACTTCTTAGTGTGTTCTTAATTCCTCTTGTTATTTTTCAGGTTGTATGCGTCGTTCACAACGAGGTCTCCAAACACCCGCTTTGTTAGACCTTGAAATAGAGCGAACTCTTTCAAGTTTGAGGAGATCAAGAAGAGTAGAACCACCTCTATTTGGAGGTACTTCACCATCACCACCGCCATCATCACCACCACCGTCTTCTTCATCTTCTGCAGTAGCTACTCCAAGTGTTTCAGCCATGGAGGACGATCGCCCTCTAAAAGATTTCGCTATGCTGGTTGCCACAAATATTTGTGGAGCCATCGACCTACCTGCTGTGGAAGCAAATAACTTTTCAATTGCCCCTTCCATGATGCAAATGATTCAGCAAAATCGTTTCGGGGGTACAGCCAATGAAGACCCAAGTCTTCATATTGCAGAATTTCTGGAATATCTGAATATTTTTAAGATTAATGGAGTGTCCGCTGATGGAATCAGACTTATGCTATTTCCTTTCACTCTAAGAGATAGAGCCAAGGCGTGGCTTTTGTCTCTTCCCAAGAAGTCTATTAGAAGTTGGGACCAACTGCTTAATGCTTTCCTTGCAAAGTACTTTCCGCCAAGCAAGACAGCTCACTTGAGGAACCAGCTTACAAATTTCTCCCAAAGTGAAGGAGAAACCTTATATGATACATGGGAACGGTTCAAGGATCTTCAACGCCTTTGCCCGCACCATGGTTTGACAAATTGGCTCTTGCTGCAAACCTTCTACAATGGACTATTTTACAATACTCGGTTGACTCTAGATGCCGCAGCTGGCGGTGCACTAATGACCAAGTCATATAGAGTGGCTTATGATATAATTGAAGATATATCACTCAATCACTGCCAATGGGGAGGAGATAGAGGAGCTAAGTCCACCTCTACAGCAAGCACTTCAGCCAAAAAGCAAGGAGGAAAGCATACTATTGATGTCGTTGACCTAATTGCCGCAAAACTAGATGTGCTCACACAGAAATTTGAGAAGATGACCACTCTGCCAATTCAATCTGCTGAAGCCACGTGTGAAGCCTGTGGTAATATAGGACATACTTCTTCTTCTTGTTTTGCCCCTAATGCTATGGAAGGAAATTTTGAACAGGTTAATGCAGTTGGGATGCAAGGAAACAAACAATACAACCCTTATTCCAACCAATATAATCCGGGATGGAGAGATCACCCTAATTTCTCTTACCGGAATGCAAGCAACACCCAAAATTTCCAGCAAGGGCAGCAACAACAGCAACATGTAAACCGTCAAGGAAATCCGCCGGGTTTTAATAACAGGGGTTTTCAACAACAACAACAACCCCAAGGTTCTTCTTTGGAAGCCATGATGGAGAAGTTCATATCAACACAGATGCAACAAAATGAGGAACTCTGAGGAAATGATAAGATTTTAAAAGATGCTATTGCGCAACTCTCTGCAAAAGTGGATGGAATTTCCACCCACACCAAGATGTTGGAAAATCAGATAGCACAACAAGCTTTGAATCAACAAAGGACTCCACAATCCAGTTCTCTTCCAAGCCAGCCGGAAATAAACCCAAGGCAGCATGCCCATGCTATTATCTTAAGAAGCGGAGCTGAAATTGAAAGACCTTCTCCATCTGAGGAGAAGAACATGAAGCAAACTGTAGAAGAAGAGGCCAACACTCCAAATCGCAGCGAGGAGAAAGGTAAAGCTGAAATACCACCTTCTTTCAAAGCAACTGCACCTTTTCCTCAAAGATTAGCCAATAAGAAGGAAGACCAAAAATTCAGGAAATTTGTGGACATAATCAACAAATTGCATGTAAACCTTCCTTTTGCTGAAGTTATTGCCGAAATGCCTTCTTATGCAAAATTCTTAAAAGACATTCTGACCAAAAGAAGAAAGGTTGATCAAGTAGAAACTGTAATGCTTTCTGAACGAGTAAGTTCTATTATTCAAAACCGTCTCCCTCAAAAGCTTGATGATTTGGGAGCATTCACACTACCTTGCAAGATTAATGACACCACTTTTGACAAAGGTTTAGTAGATCTCGGTGCGAGTATCAGCCTCATTCCATTTACCTTATGGCAAGAATTAGATCTTGGGGACTTGAAGCCCACAAGGATAGCTATTGAATTAGCTGATCACTCTATTAAATATCCAAAAGGTATGGTGGAAGATGTACTTGTACAAATCGGGAAATTATATATACCTTGTGATTTTATTGTTCTTGACATGGCGGAAGTTCCTTCCAACCCTGTTAGTGAGAAACGGGATGGCTTTCATGAGTCAGAGGATCAGGTAGTCTGTTACCATGGTAGGATGGTAGTACATGATGCCAATGACTTAAAGAAGTTAGTCTTGGAGGAAGCTCATTCTTCGATGTATGAAATTCATCCAGGGAGCACCAAAATGTATCGTAACTTGAAGGATATGTATTGGTGGCCAGGATTGAAGAAGGATGTAGCTGAGTTTGTTATGCGGTGTCCGGTGTGTCAACAGGTTAAAGCTGAACATCAAAAGCCTGCAGGAACAATGCAACCTTTGTCTATACCGCAGTGGAAATGGGATCATGTGACCATAGACTTTGTGGTTGGTTTACCCAGAACAGCCAAAAGTTATGATTCCATCTGGGTGATACTTGATAGGTTGACTAAATCAGCACATTTTCTTCCTGTTAAAACAACATATACTGCTGAGAAGCTTGTACAAATATATATCGATGAGATAGTACGGTTACATGGGGTTCCAGCTACAATTGTTTCTGATAGAGGTCCCCAGTTCACGAGTCGTTTTTGGGAGCAAATCCATAAAGCTTTGGGTACGCAGTTAAGGTTTAGTACTGCCTTTCACCCACAAACAGATGGACAATCTGAGAGGACCATACAAACCTTGGAGGATTTGCTTAGGGCATGTGTCCTTCAGTTTGTAGGAAGTTGGGATCTACATCTGAGCTTGATAGAATTTGCTTACAATAATAGCTATCAGCACAGTATTGATATGACACCCTATGAAGCATTATATGGTAGACATTGTAGATCTCCTTTATGTTGGTAT
Organism: Alisma plantago-aquatica; assembly: GCA_963693085.1. Taxonomy (NCBI): domain Eukaryota; kingdom Viridiplantae; phylum Streptophyta; class Magnoliopsida; order Alismatales; family Alismataceae; genus Alisma; species Alisma plantago-aquatica. Next base: position 296,516,074 of record OY856412.1, read on the forward strand.
GAAATAGGAGACTATCAACTTTTGGGTCCTGAAGTAGTACAACAGACAACTGAGACGATTAAAGTAATACAAAAACAGTTAAAGGTTGCACAGGATAGACAAAAGTCATACGCTGATAAACAGTGAAGACCTTTAGAATTCCAAGTTGGAGACAGAGTATATCTCAAAGTCTCGCCTTGGAAAGGTGTTCTTAGATTTGGGAAGAAAGGTAAGTTAGCTCCTAGATTTATGGGGCCTTATCCAATCATTGAACGGATTGGAAATGTAGCCTATAAGATAGAGTTGCAACTGAGCTACATAAGTTGCATCCAGTGTTCCATATCTCCATGCTGAGAAAGTGTCATCCTGACACAGAGTTAGTTTTGCAACCTGTGGAGGTAGAATTAAGTGATGATATATCATATGTTGAAGGACCTGTGATGATCCTTGATAAAAGAATTAAAAAGCTGAAAAAGAAAGACATACATCTTTTGAAAGTTCTTTGGCATCACTGTGGCATTGAAGAAGCTACATGGAGCTAGAGGAAGTGATGAGGAGGAAGTATCCTTCTCTTATCTCTTGATGATTTGGGACGAAATCCCAGTTAGGGGTGGATAATTTGTAACATCCCTGACTTGGGTTATGCTTTAACCCTAGATGTTTTGTTTAAGAAAGATAATTATATGCTTGCTCTTATCTTTTGAAAAGTAATTAAGTCTCAAGAGGAACTTATGTTTCAATTTTAGTCCTTTTTGAATAATGTTGAAAACAATGTTTTGCCTGTTTTGGACTAAAGTGCAAATTACCCAAATTGAGGGGTTAACTTGCAAATGTTACATGATAAAATGTTCCTCAAGTATTGAAGCATCATAAGAATGAAAATGATGTAGAGTTATAGCTTGTGGAAGCCTGAGCACCAAGAAAGAGCTTATTAAGCAATGTTTGTGCATTAAAACCTAGTTTTGGTGTAATGTGCAATTTACCCAAAACCTAGGGTTCAATATGAAAAATACCTCTTCTAGATAGTCCCTAATGTTTCTTGGTATCAATTAAAGACAAGAAAATCATATAGGTGTCTCATTTGAATCTCTTTGGGGGAGAGAGAATCTTGATATTAAAATAATCAAGATTTAAGCATAATTGAAACCCTAATTCAATTTAATGCAAAAATAAATATATTAATGGAAGTGCCCTTCAACCAAAAATGTGATGTTTGAATTTATATAAGTATGGACGTACTTGTGCCTTGCAATGGCACCGAAATATCTAAAGAGAGTGGAGAGCCCACTCACATTAGTTAAAGAAAAAGTAATATCTACTAATTTTTGGATATTATTATTAAATTGATTAAGGTGCTTAATTGTTTTCTTTTAATTCATAGATAAAGAAGAGGATTTCGAAGGGGAGGACGATGGATTCGTATGCAAGTAAGTGAGGGGGATAAGTGGCACCAATTTAGGGAATTGAAGGATTTTTCTAACACTTTCTCTCTCTTGAATTTCCCTTATATACACTCCATTCTTTCACCCAAATGAAAGGCTTTTTCGACTCTTCTTTCTTTCCTTGCTTTGTATGAGCACAAGGGAGCTTAGGAGCAACATGAGGACATACCCTAACTTGTAGGTGAGCTCCTTAATCATCTTCAACCTTGATTTCATGGTGGAAATCGAAATTGAATGCTTATTTTCTTCTTTTCTCCATTCAATCTTCAACTTTAGCCATTCTTTTCACTCAAAGACTTGAGGACGGACTTTAGGAAGTTGAGAAAGCTTCATTCACCATTAAAGACCTGGAGCTTGAAGCTTGGATTCAACTTTGAAGGCAGGTTATATAACTTGAACCCTTAAATATCATTATTGATTTCATTTCTTCATCATATGTTGATTCCTTTTTCTTTCCCGAATTTCCTTTTGATTAATTGTTGAAATCACCACAAAGATCCCAGAAAATTTTGAAGGATTGAAGCTTGAAGATGATGATGTCATATTAGCACACACCTCAAGAAATATCAGGTCTAAACGGTTTCAACTTGAGACCAATCAGTCTCAAGACCGATTGAAAACAAACGGTCTCAAGACCGTTTGGGTGCAAACGGTCTCAAGACTGTTTGGGATCAAATGGTCTCAAGAACATTTGGGATCAAACAGTCTCAAGAACGTTTGGAGATACTTGCTGATGTAGTTGGATGTTGATCCAATGGTTCTAATTAATTAACTCATAATAGGTTCAGTGATGGATAATCCACTCATTACAAACTCTAATCGGGTTGAAGTGTTGAAACCCTAATTGAATCGAATCAATTTCATGGTTGATGGTCCAAACGGTCTCAAGACCATTTGGAGGTCAAGGGTTGTGATGGATGGTTGGAGATCCAAGGGTTATAATTTGATGTACTCTCAATGGTCCAATTGATGAATGATTCAACGAAGCAAACCCTAATTGATTGGTTGAAGGAAACCCTAGATGATCCTTTCGGTTTCAAGGTAGTTTAGACCAAACGGTCTTAAAACCATTTGGAATCAAACGGTCTTCAAACCATTTGAGATCAAATGGTCTCAAACCATTTGGAGGTCCAATCGATTTCAAGGTTGATTTATACAATCAGTTTCAAATGTTGATGGGTCCAATCAGTTTCAATGTACATGCGATCAAACAATTTCAAGGGTTGAGTGCCCAAACGGTTTCAAAACCATTTTCAGGGCAAACGGTCTCAACCCTAGATGCCCAAACGGTTTCAAAACCGTTTGAAGGGCAAATGGTTTCAAAACCATTTGGAGGTTGAGGGGTCAAAACCGTTTGAAGGTTCAATGCAACCAAAACCATTTAAACACCTAATGTGATGAAAGATCAATTAACCCCATGATTGTCAATGATGTATATCAAAGATAATTACAATGGTTGTACCTTTAAGGTACTAGGGTGATTAGTACCCTTAGAGAGGTTAACCTTTGATGCTTATGGAAGCAATATCTCAATACACTATGCTAACCCTAAATGTATGTACTTGAATGAAGGGTTAACCTAATCTAATCAAGCTTGAAGTAATCAACATCCTAGAGAGGATGAGAGAGAGAGAGAGGAATTCATACATGCATAATAATCATGTTGTAACGACCGGGCCCACTGCCCATGGCTCAAGTAGAGTTTCAGGAATGATGACTGGCCCCATTATATCAAAGATAATTATAATGGTTGTACCTTTAAGGTACTAGGGTGATTAGTACCCTTAGAGAGGTTAACCTTTGATGCTTATGGAAGCAATATCTCAATACACTATGCTAACCCTAAATGTATGTACTTGAATGAAGGGTTGACCTAATCTAATCAAGCTTGAAGTAATCAACATCCTAGAGAGGATGAGAGAGAGAGGAATTCATACATGCATAATAATCATGTTGTAACGACCGGGCCCACTGCCCATGGCTCAAGTAGAGTTTCAGGAATGACGACTGGCCCCACAGACCACCACTAGCCTTAACTGCGCGCTTTATCCACACTCATGTACAAGTCGGGGTCAACTTCCCGACTGGTCACCCATCCTAGTACTACTCCAAGTAGAGCACGCTTAACTATGGAGTTCTTTAGTGATGGGTTCCCAGAAAAGGAGGTGCACCTTGGTGATATGGGTAGTCCAATCATTCCTTTTAAGATTATGTTATCCGATGTCTCAAATCCTAGGATGTTACAATCTCCTCCACTTAGACTCTTGACGTCCTCGTCAAGGCTCAACCATATGGCCTCATAATCTGACCCCATTTCAGTGTAGACCCACAATGGCCCATGTACACCCAACTCCCGATCATGGAATACCAGTGCAAGGGTGGCTATGTCTACCATGGACAACCATTTCCTACATGCCTAGACTGCACGACTCAAGACTGGCATGCCACATGCCCATGTGGGCCCCACCTACTAGAGGGGTTATGGCTCTGATACCATTTGTAACGACCGGCCCCACTACCCATGGCTCAAGTAGAGTTTCAAGAATGACGACTGGCCCCACAGACCACCACTAGCCTTAACTACGTGCTTTATCCACACTCATGTGCAAGTCGGAGTCAACTTCCCGACTGGTCACCCATCCTAGTACTACTCCAAGTAGAGCATGCTTAACTATGGAGTTCTTTAGTGATGGGTTCCCGGAAAAGGAGGTGCACCTTGGTGATATGGGTAGTCCAATCATTCCTTTTAAGATTATGTTATCCGATGTCTCAAATCATAGGATGTTACAATCTCCTCCACTTAGACTCTTGACATCCTCATCAAGGCTCAACTATATGGCCTCATAATCTGACCCCATTTCAATGTAGACCCACAATGGCCAGTCCAATCATTCCTTTTAAGATTATGTTATCTGATGTCTCAAATCCTAGGATGTTATTATAACCCCATTTTCTAAAGCATGTAATGAGATTTGTAAATCTCTTTTAAAAATATAAATGAAATCAATGATTGATTTGATGAGTTGATTTGAATGAACTTCGTGTATGATAGCCTTGTATGCTTTCTTGATGGGCCTTATTGGACATTAAGCCCAATTGAAAGAAAAAGAAAAAGAAATGAAAAAGAAATTCAATTGGATAAAGGAATGCATAAGGAAATAAATAAAAATGATTAAAAGGTTAAAGGATATTTTACAAAATAGAATTTCGTGACATAAAGGTTCCTTGGGATTCAAGGAACTCAGGATAATTACATAATGGCAAAAGGAATAGGAAATATGTGGAAACTATGAATAAATAAGTGATAACTTGAAACTGAAGAAAAGGGCTCGTTTCCTTTAGATAATGACTTCAATTTTTGCATGATGAGAGATAAAGTTATGAATAAATTTCCCTTAAAATTATAAGCAAAAAGGAGTTAAGAATTGGGAGTTGTCGATTTTTCAAGTTATCCTTGATTTTGGAAATTATTTCACTATTTTTTCCTTTTTGGATATATCGGGCGCGATGAGGGCCGTTGGATCTTGATCCAACGTGCGCCGCTCATTGTCTAGAGTCCCATAGGGATGCGGACTCTGCGCTTGCAGGGGAACTTTCCCCTCATTTTTCCAATCGACTCAATGCATGTGCACTCGAGTTTTCTGTCCCATTGAGTCCGGGAGTGAGAGGCGAAGCTTCTCGACCCTAATTTGATGGGTTCCCATCGCGAATAGGAAAAACACCCAATTGGGCAAAGGATCAGTTGACGGAGGGGTTAAGAAACCCTAGGAAGAGCCACCCTAGTGACTGGCCTAAATCGCGCGTCCAAAAGTGGAGGCAGATTTGAGGTAGTCGAGCTTTTACATTTATAAACCAGAATCCTTCTAGGCCCCCACAACTTTGCTTATGGGGTCGAAGTAGATATACGGGGTCGAACACAGGGACAAGGGGGGTAGTGTTGAGAACCCAGAATCGACATGCTACACTCCGGCAGGTATAAAGAGGTAATAAATTCCCCAAAAGGGAAACAACAAGATGTCTCAAACAAAATAAGAAAACTATCTCCAACTGGAGCTACTAGAGAGATTTAAGGGTTTTAAGCATTTATCAATTTTTAGGGGTTTTCATGCAATCGAAACAGAGAGATTAAAACTAAATCCAGAGCAAGGTATGAAGGATAAGACTATGGTAAGACAAGCGACAACAGTGACATCCTGTACCCCTCCTCTCAGAGTGGGTACCTCTAACCAAGCGTCAACACCCCTCTCGAGGTTGCTGGACTTAAGTTAGAGAGGAATGTTACTGAAACGACTCCGTTCCAGGCACTCTCATACTCCAGAATCGGACCAAACACTAGAGCCACAACACAACTCTCGAAGTTGTTGCGACGGGAAAACACGATTCGGTAGCTAAGCGAAACGCGATCCAAACATGCAAGTTAGGGTTCAGATATCAAACATAGCAGCCATCCAACACATTGCACCAAGCATAGAGCAACAAGTAATTAAGTTTTTCTATTTCCATAAACATTAAAGGTCTTAATTACAATGCGTAAATAAAGAATTAAATAACAGAATTAAAGATAGGTGTCACCTTCTTGATTTAGAAGGTCGACAGGCTACTGCGAGTCTCCAGCCCGATATCGGTCAGGAGCCTAGCCTGATACAGTAGTGTCGGGCGGCATCCCCTCTCGGGCGGTACGCATGACGGCCGACTGTATCGCTCAAGGACCCTGGCCGATATGCTCATGTCGGGCGGCGAACCCTCTCGGGCGGCACGCATGACGGGCGAAATGTATCGAGTTCGATATCTTGTCGGGCATGGAGTGACGCGTTCTACTGTCGGGCACTTGTGTTGGGCACTTTTGTCGCTTATCAACGTTGGCTGATATTGGCCAGCAGTGTCGCCCAGGACGGTCCTAAGTGAATCATCCCCTCCCTCTTGGGATGAGGAAGAGCTCACCTAGAGTTGCCTGGCATGAGCACTGGGGCACGATACTCTTGCTCTCGCAGTTTTCCTCGGAAGATCGCTCAAAGTCCCCAACTGTCCGAACTGTCTTTTCGACTTCCCGTAGATGCTATTTATAGGCAACTGGTTGGGAGAAGTTATGATGCTCGAAGCGCCACGTGTCCTCCTTATGCGCGGGTCGGTGGGCGGCCGATACGGGTATCGCTCGGCGCAGGGGTGTCGGCTATCGGTCACGTGACGGGCGGCGTACCTGCCGAGGGGTGGCTGTGTCGCCCGACAAGCTGGGTTGTCGTGGCGAGCTTGGCTCCCTGTCGGGTAGAGGTTGTATCGGGCGTCAGGAAGGCCGAAACAGACTTGGACTTATTTGTGGGCCGGGACGGCCTTATTGTACCAAAATGAGGAAAAACTCTACAAAAGATGGAAATATTGGATTAAGAGCATTGCTTGGCCAATTATTGCGAAAGTACTAATAAAAGAGAGGAAAATAGCAGAAAAGGGCAGTTTGGACAACAGAATAAAGGGCAAAAACATCGCAAAAATTGGTGTTATCAACTCCCCCAAACTTAGCATTTTGATTGTCCTCAATCAATATTTAAACTATATTTAGCGATGCTTCTTCTACTCAGAAAAGCTTTCTGTTCAAAAGGTGAAACAAGAATCGTAATGCCTTAAAGATAATGCTGTCTCACTACGAACAAAAGACTTAGTTTTTCCTGCCTTATTGTTTAAGTGAGATTCTTCTCTATAGCTTCGGTGAGACTTTGTTGTATGATTCCGAAGTTAGATTACACTCCAAACAGCTTTATTTTTGGGGTAGAAAGTTGTGTATCAGGTATGCTAAGGCTTTTTTGGGGTTTTTCCTTGTTTCCCATCGGTCCATCCAGGTAAGGGTCTGTTAGCGGGCAAGTGGTCCCTGCAGTCCAAGCCAGTTGGCTTTAGAGCAGTGATTTCACATCCTACGTACCACTGCCCCGAATCTACCATGCCTAAAGATGGGTACTTTTGGAAAACAAGTGGGTATATATATTTTTCTTTTCTTTTATTGGGCACAACTCTCATGCTTTTATTCACTCTCATAAGGCTTCTCTCTCTTTTTGGGATTTTTGTTGGGTAAGGGGAAACAAAAAGATTCTTACTGTTTGGGCAGCTTTTTCCTTCTCCATACCCGTCTCTTAGCTGTTTGTGAGATTATTATATTTTTCAAAATTTTTGGCATGGCAAAACACACTCTTTTGTTCGTTTGAGGCAGCATTATCAAAAAGATATAACAGAACTTGTATCTCATTAAGCACAAAGAAACTAACTTTGCAAGAAGTCGCAACATGTTTTCACTATTATAACAACTTTGTACATATGTATGGAGATGATATATAAACAAAAAGAAATTTTGAGACTTTGGTATGAACATATATATGTACACAAAGAACAAATGAATAACGAATTTAAGACAAAATCATAAAGAAATTGAGTTAGAATTTTCAAAATTTTGTACCTCCCTCACTGGTACATGGTACCCCCCCAAACTTACTCCACACTCTGTCCCAGAGTTGTGAAGTAGATAAGGTGAGGTAATGTTTATTCCAGTGAGGTTGCGCTTGCGTTAGACAGAAGCTCCCACACATATTCCCCCCTTTTGCTGTGATAGAAGGTGTGGTGGAGCTGATCAGGCATTTCTTTGTTCGCCATCCATTCCAGGACGTAGATGCTACAGTCGTTGGATAGGGGAAGTTGCTGTGGACTGCGATGGCAGAACTGGAGTTCGTGCCACTTGCCTCCTTGCATGTCCAGGAATGGGTGGATCATCCTTGCCACCTCATCATAGTATTTTCAGACCAGGCTTTCGACGGATGTCAAAGGTTCTGATGTACATGGCACTGGATGGTTCTTGTTGCTGTCCGAGCTGTTGTAGAAAATTCCTGCTCACTGCCGGGTGTACACAGTTAGGAGCGTCCAATGATTGTAATGCAGAATTGGCGAAAAGATAGTGCATGGGACCCCGCCTCTCAATTCTGCTAGAAAGTTTTGCTTCGCTCTTGTTTCGTCAGCGAGGCAGACGTCGTTGAATAGCATGGGCTGGGCTATGTATGCATGTTCTAGCTTTGGCTGTATATACTAGATGTAAGCGGCTGCAACTGCTACAGCCAAACACCCTCCTTCCTTTACCATGTCCCTCAGATCGTCGAACGGGACTACGACATCGCCTGCCTGAAAGGCGACAACCGATGGGGTAGAATCAGCTAACTTTAGTTGGATTATATTGACCTGCTCCTGTGTGAGAGTTGCACACGAAAAGCGGTCGAAATTCGTTATCAGCCCTTCTGAAGCTTCAGGCAAAATAGTGTTCTCCGTCCCGTGCACTTTCTTCAGGACCGCTAACTGCTTGCCTGCCCCATGTGTGACGGTCACCACTTCCTCTTCTTTTTCTGAGGAATTGCTGGACTGAGAAGAGTTTTCTTCCATGTCACTGTCCAGCAGCTGCTCCGGTACCCCTGCATCCCAGAAATAGCGCTTGTCCTTGATTAGCAACATAGCGTAAATGCTCCTGCGTTGATAGAAGGACATGCCTTTGAGGACTCCCAAGTTTCCAAATGTGTTGAGCGCCTCAATTGCACCTAGGATAGCGATAGCGCTGTTTCCACTCCCCTCTTCTATCTGTGCGGGGAGGTCTCGGATAGTGAAGAAGTTCCAAGGTCCTTGGTGACGTTGGCTTCCACGCTTTACGGCTCGTAGCAGACGTAGCGGCAGGAGTCTCAGCTTTGCGTCCTCCGGGCGGCATAAAACACCCCCAGAGCGTGGCACTTCGGCATTGCTACAACACAACAGCCGGACGTCGCGGTTTCTGAGGTCTACTATGCATAGAAACCACACGTTCCGGTGCTTGTACGGGGCCAAAACTAGGTTCGACCTATGATCTTCAATGTGCTGTAGAATGTCGGCCACCACATGGGAGTCTGGATCTCCCTTCATCAACCTTCTTGCCAAGGTCGGGGTGGCTGTGTATACTGCTCTTCGACCTGTCCTGCTGCTGATATTCTCTATAAGCGCATTATCCAGGACCTTGAATAGTCTTTTACCGACCACGGACGGCGTGCAGAACATGCCACGAAAAACCTTCCACCGCACTGAAAGGTAGTCGTCGGTCCAGACGACGTCATCTTCATCTGCCTGCGATCGTAAGACCTTATTCACCAGCTTCTGGTCTCTGATCGTCAGGCATCCGATGGCTTGTCTGTCAAAATCAGCCATCTCGAAGGAGGGTATCTCGGATGGCTCACAAAATCTATACGCCATCGAGCGCCTCCCTCGGGGTAGATGTCTTTTATTGATTGTGTAGACATCCCCCTTTTCTCCTTCAGACTCTTCAGAAGAGTCTCCCCCGATGCTGATATCTACGCCTTCATCCTCGACTTCATCCAGGGGGATGAAGATGTTTGCATCTCCCAATCCTAAGGAGCTCTCCTGTCCTCCAGGAGTTCCTTCGGCAGATCCTTGTTGCGTCCCCTCCTTGGGCGTTGAGGATCGTCCACTGGAGGAGGACGAGGATGCTGTTTCCGAGGGGGAACCTGATGAAGAGGGATGAGAGCCCCGGCTGGGAGGTGACGACGACCGTCTTGGCTGCCTTCGGCGTGGATGGTCATCACTTCTGTCCATTCTCTCCTCGAGCCTGTCGAGTCGTTGGAGAACTCGCTGCATTGTTGCATTCAAGGCCTCTAGTCTGCCGAGCAGGCTCACTAGAGTCAGCAACTCTCTTTCTTGGCTATCCAGCCTGTTTTGGAAAGATGCGAATTTGCGGGTTAGGGAAATACAAACGTCAGAGTTGATATCCGTTACCTCCCGCAAATTATCGAGCTCGTGCCCGAGCATCTTTCCGAGCGATGGAGGAGCTTCGGTGGGTCTCCCTTCCGTCCTTGTGACATCTTGTTCGTGCGATGGTCTACCAGGAGAGGTAGAATCTATAAAAACCGTACGCGATCCAGATGTCCCCAGGTGGGGCGTCGGTGCTTTTTCAGTAGTTGCCGCATTTCCTTCTCGTCTGGGTGGGAATGACCGTGGTGAGGGCAGATTCTGCTCCACCTCTGCATTGTCGGCGATCTCCTCGACTGCTGCAGGCGGGGATTTCAGAGGCGGTGTTGGTGTTATTTTGAGTTCCCTCAGGATCTCGTCGAACATCCCATTGCTGTTGCCCTGCTGAAATTCTTCTTCTACCTTTGCAGGTCTCGATACAGTGATGGGAACTGCGGCCGTCTTTTTCGTGGCAAATCCCGTAGTCTTTGTCCCGGTGACCTCAACGATCACCAGCTCCTTCTCAGCTGCTACTGTAATGACCTTGACCTGGGTTATGAGGTAACCCTATTTGTTTTGACTAATAAAGTTTCTTAGAACTTTAATATAATCCTCTAAGGTGTTTTGTTATCATGTGATACACTCATGTTTCAAGTTTGGTCCCGATTGAATGTTGTTTGAGCAATTTTCCTTTGTTTTGGACCTAAGTGCAATTTACCCAAATTGAGGGGCTATAATGCAAAATTTCACATATTGAACATGCCTCATTTGTTGTAGCATCATTATTGAGAGAATGATGAAAGGTGGTGGCTTGTGGAAAGCCAAAATTCCAAGTTTGAACTTGTCTGAACAATGATGGTACCTTGTGCACCAATTTTGGTACAAATTGTAATTTACCCAAAATGTGGGGTTGATATGCAACTTACCACCTCTAGAATGTTCCTAATTCCTATATGTATCATTTAGAGGAGATATAATGAATGAGACACCATGTTTGGATCAATTATGAATGATGATACTCTTGGTGATGAAATGACCAAGAAAAAGGGTTGAATTTGGAAGCTTAACTTGAGTTGTATCAAGTTGAAAAGCTTATATATGAGTGCCTATCGGCCATGGAGCCCAAGGAGGTGTCCCATATCGTTTTGTGAACTCTTGGAAAATTCTATATCGTGCAAAGAAGCTCAAGGAGATGAGATGTGACGGCCAACAAGTTTCCTTAGAAAAAGTGTATCGACTTGACTTAAAATAGTGATTAAACCTAGATGACTTATCCAAATGGATAAGTAATGGAAGAATTTGCAACTCAATATGATCCTCAACCGTTTTGCAAGACAAGATAAATGTTGATGCATGCATGGACACGTGTCACCCATGCATGACACGTGGCACCTACTAGCTCAAAATGTTGACACCTCATTTTTGCCTTTCTTCGTGAACAACAAGTATATATACCCCTAGTTTCACCCTTAAGTGAAAATTTTCGACCCTTACCACCCTCCTACGTTGTGGTATCGTGCATGGGGCTCTTGTATCGTGCAGGAAAGCAAGGGTATCATGCATAGGCCCTTGGATATTGCCCATAGCAAAAGCATATCGGCCAAGTAGGTGAAATTGGCCATATAAGGTGATATCGGCCAATAGGGTGAAGAGTTGAGTGCCATATCGTGAAAGTGAGTGCCATATCGTGCAAGTGAGTGCCATATCATGCAAGAGGGTTGGCATATCGTGCAAGGGCACAAGGGTATCGTGCATAGTCCTTGGGTATCGGCCATACCATGTTGATATTGTCCATAGCAAGTTGATATCGGCCAATTGAAGTGATTTTGGCCACAAGTGAGGGGGTATCGGCCAAAAGCAAGGTTGTGTCGGCCAAGAGGAAGTCCATATCACCCAAGAGTGGTGGGGTGTCGGCCAAGGAGCTAAGGAACTCAAAACTTAACCCTAAGGTGAGGCAATGATCATCTTCAACATTGGATTGAAGCATGAATTTAGGGTTTTGATCTTCTTTTCTTTTCTTCTTCACCAATTGCTTATCCATGGTGATTCCTTGTATATGAAGGAGTTGTGAACGAGCCTTGGACCTTTGATAAAGTCATCTTCAACCTTAGGAACGTGGAGCTTTGGAGCTTGGATCTTTGAAGTGGTTCTTAAGGCGGGTTATATAACTTGAACTCAACCATGTTATTATTCTTCACCTAAATTGTTATAATTAGTGAAATACTTTTAATTACGAAATTCCCTGAAATAGTTGATGGAATTATGAGTTCTAGTAGTTGTTTAGACATATTGACATGAACTGTAATAGTTATAACAAAGGTCTAGAGATTGAAGATGATGATATCACCTTATAAAAGTGATATCGGGTGCATGCACACAAGCAAGCACCCCTAACCCGATATGATGATGCACCTACTTCACTAAAATGATATGGATATAATTGTATACCTTGTTGCACGATATGGGGGTGTAGTATACACCTCTTGCACGATAGGGAGTCAAGTATAGACTCCATGCACGATACAAGGTCAATTGTATACTTGTAAGTTGACAAGAAACCCTAAATTGGGTAACCCGATATAAGTGAAGAGTAACAAGTGTTATTGCATGATATGATCATATGATACATCATTGATACTTAGTATCATGAGGTCTACATGACCTTGTATGACATGGTTGCACGATACACAACCCTAAACAATATGGTAACCCTAACCCATCATCGCTAACCCTAGAAGGTGACTAGCCCGATAGGGTGATTGAATGTACTTCTAGCTCGACATGGTGATGGGTTGAAACCTCATAAGTATCATGGTCGACACATACATATATCTTGTGCCAGATATGAGGCCAAGAAGGTACCTCATGCCCGATATGGAGACAAGTGCAAATCCTAGCCCGATATGGCGAGGGTCTATACACCTACAACCCGATATGGTGAACATATGCACATGATTTAACCCTATACACCTTGTAAAGGTAAGGGAAAGACACTCTTAGGAGTGATGAGTGTAACACCAAGTAATGGTGTGGATAATACCTTGATAGGTGAAACACCTATAGTGGTTGATAATGGTTAATCCTATATCAATAATGCCTTAACCCAAGATGAGTTCATATCATTAATGATGGTTGAATAATTCAATCATGTGACTTCTGACCAATACATTACATGATAAATGTGATGAGCTAGTGCATAAAGTATTAGTATGGGACATACCATAATACAAGATAAGTTGATGAACTTAAGTATGTTAAAAGTGATGAGGGAAGTGATACATCAAGACATGATAGATATCACATCCATCACTTCAAGGTTGATGTACCTTGATGCACCTTAAATCCAATATACTTGGATGAGTAACACATGAAGTGTGTTATGTCAATTGTTACATTGAGATGTAATAAGTTTAATTCACTTTGATAAGTGTGGGCTAACATACTTTGAGAAAGGGTTAAGCCAAGTTAATAAAGTCTGATGTAATCATACCCTGGTAAGGATGAGAGAGGAACTCATACCTTGTGTTGATGATTCATTTAATGATAAATGATGAGAATGAATAAGTATGATTGAATACTTATGATATCAATGTTTGCTCCTAGATGTGTGGAGCAATGAATTAGGGTTTGATCATTGATAATATGATCTTGAAAACCTAAATGGTTAATAATGGAAAACCCTAACCCTAATGAAGGGTAATGATATGTAAGAGAAACCCTAATCGATAAGAAAGGGAAAACCCTAACCCTAATGATGGGAAGGTTGTATTTCTTTTATTGCATAAGCCTTGTAAGACATGTTAAATACTTGTATAAAAGTATAAAGATGTTTTATGGCCTTGTGAGCCATGTGATAATTTGTTGCCTAGTGAGAGGTGACAAGATGTGTTATGGGCTTTGTGAGCCATGAGAATAAGTTGTTGCCTAGTGAGAGGTGACAAGATGTGTTATGGCCTTGTGAGCCATGTGATAATTTTTTGCCTAGTGAGAGGTGACAAGATGTGTAATGGCCTTGTGAGCCATGTGATAATTTGTTGCCTAGTGAGAATTGACAAGATGTGTTATGGCCTTGTGAGCAATGTGATAATTTGTTGCCTAGTGAGAGGTGACAAGATATTTAATGGGCCTTGTGAGCCATGAGGATAGTTGTTGCCTAGTGAGAGGTAACAAGGTGTTTATAAAAGTCTCATGTAAGAAATGATAATGTTCAAAATAAACTAAGAAATGGAAACTTAGTAATATAATGATAATAAATGGATACAATAATAATAATGAAATCTTGATCATACATGCTTTATGCTTATAGCCAAATAAGGGCTATAATGTTTGAAATATATGAGAGAGATACTTGTTTATATAAAGGATGTGAATAAGTATGATGGCATGGCCAAGGTATAATGCCTAGTAAAAGTGATGTGGTATTCAGTGATGTTTGCACAGGATTGGCATAGTCCAATGCCTAAAATAGTTGCACAGGATTGGCATAGTCCAATGCCTGAATATAATATGATGATGTATACTCACATGACTGGTACAATTAAATATATGGTTAGCAGATTGGCAGAAGCCAATAAATAGAAATGAGAATGATTCATGGATGACATACCATGATAATGAGTTTCACTGAATAAGCTTGAGATGTTGATATAGTATGATGAGTAAATGATATACATGTTCTTCCCATTCCTTATAAAGAGAATAAATGACTTACTGCTCTATCACAAATAGTTGCAATGCTTTAAAAGATGAGAATATTCTAAACTACTTATCTTCTGCTCAGTTTTATACCATTTAAACTGTGATAATAATATTGTTGGTGGAGAGTTATATCTCTCGCTGGGGCAATTTACAATTGTCTCACCCCCGTGGGATCCAAATTTTTAGATGGATGTGCATGAGGAGGTGAAGACATTTTTGCAGAGGAATAACAACAACTGAGGCAGCAGTGACAGCCCAGGTTGAGTGTACTATCTATCCTGTCTTGTATATATGAGTCCTATGTGTCGTCTCTGTACTCTCAGGTCCTTGGAGTTGGTTCGTACTGGTTTCATGAAAAATATGAGATTTTGGCTTGAATGCCTCGAGGTTTTATGTTGCTCCAGTATGTGTTTTGATAGAGCAATTGTTATATGTTGTCCTCGAGATGAGATGAAACAATGTTGTACAAAGTCAATCATGATATGTATGAGTTTTGAATCTTTCAGTAAAAGTTTTCTATACAAGGATCTCCTTGCAAAATGGTTTAAAATTATAGTGATTTTTGTTAATCCGCTATTTATGTTTATTCCGCTTAATTAGTAACGATTTGTTTGTCAGTTTGGTGTCGGTCGTTTCAGCTACCATCCTTGCTGTGGCAGTGGCTGGTATGGTTGGAGCGGCGACAACTCTATCAGCAGTTGTCATCGGTAGCTCTGGGGCTGGCCTCTCCGGGGCCCTGGTCGATGTGGTGGAAGCTGTGTTATTTGCTATAGCTTCAATCTCGGCGGTGGTGAAGACTAGTTTCTCTGCGTCGTAGTCGGTGCAGCGAGGGAGGGGGAGGAGTATATCCGTCCTTGAAAACTTATAGAAGAAGTTCCTCCCCTCCTTCCTGATGATGTTGGTCCTCATCAGGTACTTGGTGTCAAACACCTCGACGCCTTGCGTCCTCGAATGGCTGCACGGCTCGCTTGGATATCTGAGTCCTACTGCGATGAGATTGACGATGCCGCCCATGCAGTACTCCTTTGTGGCCTCCTTCATTGGGTGCAGCCTATTTAGCAAAAACCGACCGAGGTTGATCACTCGGCCCTCCATTATGTGCCACATGACGTGGAGCTCTTCCGTGTAGATATTGCTGGATTCGTTCTTGCTGAACAGCAAGCATGCCACCAGCTTGTGCACTATCCTCCAGAAGCAGGAGTGCACCGCCACGACCTTTCTTCCCGGCTTGAACAAAGATTCGCCGATAAGCTTTCCCCAAAGCTACACGGGATTGAACTCATCTCCCTCGGTGATCCTCTCACCATTGTCCATCAGGTTCTTCTCCTCCTCCTCGTTGGAGGAGAAGATCTTGTTCAGGAGCTTCTCGAAGATGGTGTACTCCGAATTGTAGAGCCGGGCCTGGAGTCTGTCTGGCCCACCAAATTCTTCTCTCTCCGCCGCAGAGTTCTTCACCCAGTGGAGAGAAGACATAAACTCCATCGTCAGCTTAGTGTACGAAGAAGACCAGCTGAAACAGATCTTCTTCAACCCTGCCGCAGCTAGGACGCCCTTCATCCTCTTCACGATTCCTAGCTCAGCAAATGAGGCTCTATGGCAGAACCTGCTCGGTCGGTAGAGCTTGGTCACCAGCTCAGCATATCGGCGAGCGTGCTCGTCGTCTCTTGGTTTGAAACTCCCTGACAAGAATTTTGGGAGTTCCGCTGCTGCTAGAGGTGTAGGTGTTGGAATCGGAGTCGCCGCCTCTCCAACCCTAGCCCTCTTCCCTACTGCCGACGTCCCAGCTGGTCTTGAGTTCGGGCGCTTAGGCCTGGTAGACTGCCCTTCAGCAGTAGTCTCTGGGTAGACCCTCCTGCCTTGTGCGTCAACTGGGACAACAGTTGTCTTGATGCGGGCCATCTCTGTAAGACAGAAAGAAAAATACCTCGATTAAATATGTTGATTTTTGGACGAAATATATAATAAAGAATAAATTTGTGAACTGGAATTTCTCTGTACCAAGACTGTCCGGCACCCCCGTATCGGGCGACACATTGGTTTCAGAAGCGAAGCCTTGTACCCGATACAAGAGATGGGTATCGCCCGTTTCGTCAAAAGATCAAGCGCGCGATAATGACAGGGCAGTAAGGCGATGAACGCGTGTTAGGTCTGTCACTCAAAACGGGCGTGTCGGGTGATACGAGGGCGATATGATAAGATGCCCGATACGGTCCTCTTGAAAGAGAATCAGCGTGTCGCCCGATAAAAAAAAAAAACAAGCGAGGTGATGCAAAAAATGGCGACACGGTTATCGCCCGACATGGTGTATCAGGCATAGGTATGTTGCGCGACATCCATATCGGGCGATACAAAACTGCTCAGCATAGAAACCGTAAGGCCGATAAGCTACCTGCTTAAAGAAAGAAACGTGTCGGGCGACACGGTCACCGGGCGATAGGATCTGTCGGGCTTTACCTTCCCGTGAACTGAACTTCCGCACGATACGAGAGCAAGGAAGTCTTGCGCGACACGGGAGCAAAAGCACAAGGTCTTTGCACGATACAGGAGCGTGAAAACAGTAAGGCAAGGAGCCCGACACAGTAAAAACTCGCCCCTTTAAATAGCAACTCGACCGGGGTGAAACAAGTAAAACCAGGGCGCGCGTCGACCGATAGGGCAACACACAAGTCAGGCAAGCCCATCCGTCGACAGGACCCTTGCAATCCTCGAAATACCATTGCCCGATATGGGCGCATTCATAGCACCGGTTGGGTTGCTTCCCGATATGACACAAAAACAAAGCGGTTTAAAATGCAGCTTGATGAGTAAAACTCATTGGCCAAAGACTAAGGTCCCGGCCTCAGATGGTATTACCCATCCCAGTTAATAAAAATGAGGCGACGGCCCATAAAACTGAAGATTCAGCACTTGTGGCGCAGGCACTGCCTCAGGCCTTATTACAGACCATAGTGTTCATAATGTTCATTTTGCTGGAAAGTAAAAGCACCCTATACTAGGAATTTAAAAACAACTCGGGTTGCCTCCCAAAAAGCACTGAGTTTTCCGTCCTCAGCTGGACGTCTTTTGACTTCTTCATCATCATCCTTCTTCTCCGCAGTCACTGTCCTGATTTCTTGGCTGGTTCTGTGTTGGACGGGATCTTCCCCGACGGGTTCTTCACGATATCGGCGAGCTGAGCTAGATGCTGGTCGATTTGGCATTGATGTGTCTGCATGTCTGCCAATTGTACCTGCAACGAGTTCAAAACGCCAAAATTTGATAGCACACTTTGCGCTAGTTGGTTGTTAATTGTGTCCTATCTTTTCACAAAATCAAACAACTGTCCCACCACATCTGCTTGGTTCGAAGCCTTGTCCTGTCCTTGTTCTCTGGCCGATCCTTGGTATTTAGCTTGCCCCTGGAAACCTCCTTTTTTCGGCTGGAAGGGGGTGTTTTTGGTGTATTGACTTGATCCTCCCCTCTTCTCAAAAGCTTGGGGCGGCTTAGTGGAGTTATGCAGCTGATGAGAATTCTCAACTGCCTCCTTGTTGCCATAGTTAAAGCCAGGGTGATCTGGCCTCTTGAAGTTCATGTAGGAGACATTCTCTGTCCTTTCGTCTTCTGAGTCGGAGTCGCTGCCCACTTCTGGTCGGGTGTAGACACAATCATCCACCCCGTGGCCTCCTTCTCCGCACGTAACACATTTCATCACTTTTTCGACTGGCTTCTTACCTTTACTGTCAGCTTCTCGTAATTGTTTAACGTCAGTAGCAATTCTCTATATCTACGAAGTGATTGACTCCAGTGCCTTAGACTCTAGGGCGGACCCTTCACCTACCTTCCTTGCTTGTCCTCTATCAGCTCGATCAAACTCAACACCGGCCATTAGCTCGGCCATGTTCTTGATAATCATCTCGGACTTCTTTGCCTTATTCCCTAGGAAGTCACTGCCCGCTGCCGCGTTCAGTGACACCCTTTCATCGGGAGTCAAACCGTTGTAGAAGGTGGTGACTAGGAAGCCCTTCTTGTAGTTATGATGGGGGCAATCCCTCTGGTACTCCTGGAATCGCTCTCAGGCGTCGTGGAGGCTTTCGTTCGACTTTTGCATGAAGGAGGTTATTTTCTGCCGGTTCCTGACTGTCCTTTCGGTGGGGTAGAACTTATTTACGAATGCGTCAGCTAACGCTCCCCATCCGTTCAAAGACCGGTGGGGTAACCCGAGATACCAGGACAGCGCTTTGTCCTCCAGGGAAAAGATGAAGCCTTTGCAATATATAACCTCCTGGGGGACCCCCCACATCTTTATCGTGTCGCAGATGTTCTTGAAGGCATCGAGGTGATGGTAGGGGTTGTCATTTTTCGAACTCCCCCCTGAAGCTTTTGTTCTGAATCATAGATATCACAGAAGGCTTAAGCTCAAAGTTGGCTGCGTTGAATCACGGGGTGACGACGGGACATCTGGAGTTGTTGGCTTTTGTTGATGCCAACTCTCTCAGCGTCTTCTCTTCCTCTTCGGAATTGTCGCTGTCATCGTCTCGTCGGTGATGTGCCTGATCTTGGTTCCTCCGATTTCGGTGGCGGTGGCGACGCCTAGCTTGAGGGTGTTCTTCCTCAGAGCGTTCTGACTCCTGATCTTCAAGCCGATTATTGCCGTCATAGCGGTCGTTGCCATCTGGTGGAGGTGATTCATGCCCAGATCTTCCTTGCCGTTCCCCTTCAGAGTGCTGTGGGTTGACGCGGGGAGGCATGGCGTTGATGATTGCGCTTGATTGGACAGTCGAGTGGCGTCAGAACTCGGGGGAAACAGACTACTGTTCTTCAGGGTTCCTAGAATGGCACAAAAAACCAAGTTTAGAAAATTGAATTTTTTACTTTTAGGCAAAGAATAACAATAAAAGAAAAAGAGTGCCGTCAAACTCATTTCTAAGCTTGAGGCACGGGAGTGTAGTTAGTGGATTCAGATTCGTCTATAGTACCATTTTTTCCTGTCCCCGGCAACGGCGCCAAAAAGTTGACCGGCCTAAATCGCGCGTCCAAAAGTGGAGGCGGATTTGAGGTAGTCAAGCTTTTACATTTATAAACCCGAATCCTTCTAGGCCCCCACAACTTTGCTTACGGGGTCGAAGTAGATATACGGGGTCGAACACAGGGACAAGGGGGGTAGTGTTGAGAACCCAAAATCGACACGCTACACTCCGACAGGTATAAAGAGGTAATAAATTCCCCAAAAGGGAAACAACAAGATGTCACAAACAAAACAAGAAAACTATCTCCAACTGGAGCTACTAGAGAGATTTAAGGGTTTTAAGCATTTATCAAATTTTAGGGGTTTTCATGCAATCGAAACAGAGAGATAAAAACTAAAGCTAGAGCAAGGTACGAAGGATAAGACTACGGTAAGACAAGCGGCAGCAGTGACATCCTGCACCCCTCCTCTCAGAGCGGGTACCTCTAACCAAACGTCAACACCCCTCTCGAGGTTGCTGGACTTAAGTTAGAGCGGAATGTTACTGAAACGATTCTGTTCCAGGAACTCTCGTACTCTAGAATCGGACCAAACACTAGAGCCACAATACAACTCTCGAAGTTGTTGCGACGGGAAAACACGATTCGGTAGCTAAGCGAAACGCGATCCAAACATGCAAGCTAGGGTTCAGATATCAAACATAGCAGCCATCCAACACATTGCACCAAGCATAGAGCAGCAAGTAATTAAGCTTTTCTATTTCCATAAACATTAAAGGTCTTAATTACAATGCGTAAATAAAGAATTAAATAACAAAATTAAAGATAGGTGTCGCCTTCTTGATGTAGAAGGTCGACAGGCTACTGCGGCTCTCCAGCCCGATATCGGTCAAGAGCCTAGCCCGATACAGTAGTGTCGGGCGGCACCCCCTCTCGGGCGGTACGCATGACGGCCGACTATATCGCTCAATGACCCTGGCCGATACGCTCATGTCGGGCGGCACGCATAACGGGCGAAGCATATCGGGTTCGATATCTTGTCGGGCATGGAGCGACACGTTCTACTGTAGGGCACTTGTGTCGGGCACTTTTGTCGCTTATCAATGTTGGCCGATATCGGCCCGCAGTGTCGCCCAGGACGGTCCTAAGTGAATCATCCCCTCCCTCTCGGGATGAGGAAGAGCTCACCTAGAGTTGCCCGACACAAGCACTGGGGCACGATACTCTTGCTCTCGTAGTTTTCCTCAAAAGATCGCTCAAAGTTCCCAACTGTCCGAACTGTCTTTTCGACTTCCTATAGCTGCTATTTATAGGTAGCTGGTTGGGAGAAGTTATGGTGCTCGAAGCGCCACGTGTCCACCTTATGCGCGGGTCGGTGGGCGGCCGATACAGGTATCGCTCGGCGCAAGGGTGTCGGCTATCAGTCACGTGATGGGCGGCGTGCATGCCGAGGGGTGGCTGTGTCGCCCGACAAGATGGGTTGTCATGGCGATCTTGGCTCCCTGTCGGGTAGAGGTTGTATCGGGCGTCAGGAAGGCCGAAACAGACTTGGACTTATTTGTGGGCTGGGATGGCCTTATTGTACCAAAATGAGGAAAAACTCTGCAAAAGATGGAAATATTGGATTAAGAGCATGTCTTGGCCAATTATTGTGAAAGTACTAATAAAAGAGAGGAAAATAGCAGAAAAGGGCAGTTTTGGCAACAGAATAAAGGGCAAAAACATCGCAAAAATTGGTGTTATCAGTCAGTTTACTAGATTCAAGTCAGGAAACAATAAGGAATATGTGAGTTGTTCGATTTAGAATCTAATTAATCAATTGAAATCAGACCTAGACTGCCATTCCATCAACTGGATAACCTAGTCAGTTAACTGGATGACAAAACCTCTACCAATTGGTTGACTAGATAAGCAAGTCGGTCAACTATGATTTCTAGAAGCATTCTAAGTTTGATATAGTTTTGAGTTGTGATTAGGAACGTGATTGAATTTTTGTAAAATTTGAACCCATGACTCACTTATATAAAGGGGTGTACATGTAGAAGGAGACATGTGAATTGTGAGACAAGTTTTTTAAGAGTTATTTCTCTTGGAGAGAGAAAAACTCACCCTAATTAAACAACCCACAATAGGAGGATAAGGAGAGCAAGTGATGCTATCACATCAACATCTCTGAGTTCTTATTTCTCTTAGCGACCAAGGTGGCGCACCAAGAGTTCTTGCATCTACATAGATGACATAAAGGCTGATGCTCTTGGGCGTATGCTTGAGAACAAACAGCTTCATCAAGAAGAATACAAGGTATTACTAATGAAAAGGAAAAATCAACATCTACCACTGGGATTTGGAAGTACAAATTCTACGCTGATATAAGATGTGTCTAGTTGTTGGACTACTACTGCGGATAAAAGTATATTTGATATTTTTTTGGTATGTAGTATATTTTATATCCCTTTTATTTTTTAATATACCAACGTTTTATGGTTATGAAAGATCTGTTGACTATGCCTTGTGTTGAATTCTTTTTGTATTTCCACAATGCCCCTCCCACTCAACCCTACATGATCAAATACCACCACCAAACAAGTGGTACCTCATGTCCTAAGGGTCTAGCACAACATCTGGATGTTGACTACAATCACTTGAACTATAAACCTTATAGAGTCACTGAGTATTTTTTAGCAGTCATAGGAGGCTAGTTATAGAATGAAGAGTGGGGCAAATGGCCCTTGTGCCTATGCAAATTGTAGTCTTTCTTTATAGGCGGTTTAATTTTATAGTGTTGGAGATACTAGTGATAGACTTATGATACCTTGCACATGGACATAGGGGTGGTTTTATAATGTAGCCGAAGTTTGGTTTTGATGTAGACTCACCCTTATTGAGATAAAGAAAAGAGTGAATGTCATTTAAGTATACATATAAATACAAATGTGGTATACGCAGATTTAAATGACATTCCAGAAGATCAATATATTGTGCTTTAGAAGAATTGGTTGTACTCCACGATCTTAGTTGCACTACCTAAACAAAATTTGGTGAAGGATATCATCTACAAGCAATGTATAATATTCTAATTCTCACCTCTTGTCTATGTGTCTCTCCATGTCAAGCTTGTGAGTGACATTTGAATACTACAAACTTATAAAGTGTGATTCAATAATATAAATGTCTGGATCGAAAGTACATTGTATCATTCATTTTCACTCAAAACTATTGTGATCGAACATTCAATGCTTGTTCGTCTATATAGTTCATGTATTTTGCATGTAGCAGACAGACTTAATCTCAATATGTTGTATTGAGAAGTCTTTCCTTGTTACAAATGATTTATGAATCCTCTGATGGAAAATACATATTGTAGATAGGTGAAAGAGGAAGTAACTTTCACTCTTACATGGTTGGATCATGGAAAATATACAAAATTTTAGTTTTTCTTATGTTCTCACCAAAATATATTTCTCACTTGATCGCTTCTACACCCCATTAATTAAAACAACCTAGGTTGATAGTAGACCAGTGAAAAACGTTTGGAAAATCTGAAGATTAAACAAGACCACTCTCAATTCAAAAGATAAAGAAAAATTCTTTGTACAACCAGCCACACACCCGCACACTCCCACTGACACTTGGGAAAAAGCACACTTCAGCACGATTGAAAAATATCCCATCTGCAGTCGATTTTGCATGATAGTCCATGCAAAGCACAAATATGATATCCCACTCCCCCACATATTGCACATGTGATATCCATACCCCCCCCTACAAAACATGAAAGCACTCAAATTTTAATTTTTATTCACTACTAATTACCTCTATTGTTTTTTGAAATAATCATATTAACTCTATGTTGCCTCTCGGTTACTCCCCACTCTACCTTCTCAAATATGTGAACATCGTACGTTCATCTTTTTTATTGAAATTTCTTTTATCTATTGTGCCTAATGTCGTTATATTAGTTGTATTTGTTGTTGTAGATGCATTAAGCGTCTTATTTGTTGGACTGAACATACATTTACTAAGAAGATGCATTAACCATCCTCCCTTCATTGGTTTTTTACATCTCAATAACTAAAACCTTTCCGTTATATATTAAAATCCCTACAACCTCAACCTCCTGTATTTATCATTCTCCCTTTATCAGGTTCTATATCACTAATAAGATATGCAATTTGTCTAATTCAATATAATGTATTCCATTAGCATATTCAAGTATGCTATATCATTAAAGTAGGCCTCTTTCCAATCGTATGTAGCATTCCCATCGTACAGTACAAACTCATATTGTAGTATGCATATATTATACAGTTGTACATTACTAAGTCATATTTCAAATATTATTTGTTATTGAATTATATATGTACAATACTAGCTCACCTTAAAGATGTACAATACTAGATCACATCTTTGATATTATTAATTATTAAATTATCTACTTATTATACACTCATATAGTGTTAACTCACATTACATGTTTATTTTACATAACATTACAACTTGTAAATTTTGTTCATATACTATCATTATCATTTTTAACTAATCGCCTTATGCATATGGATTTTCTTGACTTAAATAATAATTTTCAAGTTTGAATGAAGATTACTCTCCAGTTCAAGTGAATGCTCCCGATAATCCAAAGGTTTTCTTAGCTTTTGCATAGTACAATACCAACACACATTATAGTACCCTAGATATTACACACATTTTATTTTATACAACTTTACAATACAAGATGTACTATACAAGACTTGCAATACTAACATCCACGTTTCAAGTCTAAATGAAGATGGATCATTTGACTTAAACAATTTTCAAGTCTGATAGAAGATCACTCTCCCATTCAAATGATTATTCCTGGTGATCCGGAGGTTGTCTTAACTTTTTCGGCATACATTACCAACACACATTACAATATCCTAGATATTGCATACGTTTTATTTCATGCAATATTCTAATACAAGACATACAATACTAACATCTAAATTTTATAAGTATCTATCCTGTGAAATTAATGACAAGTTTTGATGTAGAAGGTGGATCAGTTGATAATCTTTCATTTACTTAGATCGACTTAATGAACTATGTTGCGCCTATACATATTTTTAATATATTAGCAATGTACAAAATATGTTCGTAATGTACTACACATTTTTAAATATGTATTATACTAAATTATGAAATAATTTTGAAAATGATAAAATTACAATACTTACATAACATGAACTCTAAAACTAGATAAACTTATTTAACATATAATATCCGAGCAATTATAGTATCTAAATAGAACTTGTTGTACCTTAACAATATAAATTGTATTGATTGATTTAATAAACTGTA
This sequence comes from Alisma plantago-aquatica, assembly GCA_963693085.1. NCBI lineage: Eukaryota > Viridiplantae > Streptophyta > Magnoliopsida > Alismatales > Alismataceae > Alisma > Alisma plantago-aquatica. The sequence goes on from OY856412.1 coordinate 296,541,204, forward strand.
TATCCAGAATGCACGGTACTTGAGAAGCCTAAATGATATTCATGACAAAAGTACAATACTAAAAACCATGTAACAAAACCCCTTTCTTTATAAGTATAGTACATGTTTATTGTATGTAATTCTATTCTTAATCATACTGTATCATGTTTAATAGATTGGGAGAAACACACAAAATATGATATTTAATTCTAGACTTGGGGGTATATAGAGGTACATGTATAAGATCAGACATTTACCTCTTGCGATTGGCGAAATACAGTAGGGAGTCTAGTGTGGTCGATGACAGTTCTTTTTGTGGCACCATATGTGTAACGACAACCGAACAAATCGTTACTGGTTAAGCGAAATTAACATTAACAGTGGATTACTGAAAATCACTAAAAATTTAAAACTTTTTGCAAAGAGATCCAACCATAGGAAAACTCTTTCATCAGGAACCAATGTAATACATTTACAACCTGGTTCATAAGTACATGCCTTGTACCATCTCTTCTCAAGGACTACAAAAATTAACTGTCCTATTAACAATGTACATAGGTAGTATAAAAACCTCGAGGCATCAAGCCAAAATCTCAGATCGATTCATTAAAATCACTAACTACTAACTCGAGGACCTGAGAGTATAGAGACGACACATAGGACTACTATCTATATGACATGACAGACAATATCTCCACCTGAGATCTCACTGTTCTCCATGTTGTTGCTATCCTTTCTCTGCTGTGGGGATTCTGTTTCCTTGTCCGTGTCCACCTAAAAATGTTGGATCCCACAGGGGTGAGACAATTTGTAAATTGCCCCAACGAGAGATATAACTCTCCGCCAAAACATTATTATTGCAGTTTATTAGAATAAAATTGAGCAGAAAGATTTTATATATAAATATAGTAGATAAATCACTGTATGAACAGAGTGAAGTAATCTCCTTTCCTACGGAGAACATTGCATCTACCCATGGTACAGTCATAATTCATCCATCTACTTGCAATGAATGTAAAGAGATATAAATAACATCTATCAACTAGACATGCATAAAAGAAATGTAACAACAGCCAGTAAATTTCCGTATTCAATCCTTAAGCAAACATGCTATACGGTTGATTACATTTTACAATCACAATTATGCTATGAGGAGATGAGGTATACCGCTCATACTCCAACCGACCATTGCGAAGTCGAAATCGGTACCATACAAGGTGAATGGAAGAGTCGACTTCCAAGACCTCCCACATCTCAGTCAGTGTGAGATCACACGATGGACATCTTGTGTCTCTGCTATATAGCTTTCCAGGGTATACTGACAACTTTGCTATAGAGCTACAACGGCGACTGCACTCTCCTAGCAATCGAGAGATTTCATGTTTACCTCCATCGATCCAACATTAATATTATTGGGAGATTCATGATACATCCATCCCAATCTTCAGGAGATTCGTGATACATCCATCCCAATCTTCAGGAGATTCGTGATACATCCATCCCGATACATATAATGAAGGATTGAGAGGTTTAATGTTTACCTTCCATCAATTCTCCTAAGAGGACGTAAGGATATTTTTGCCCATTGACCCCCGCATATTCAAAAATATGCAAACTCCGGGTTATGCCGCAGAGCAACCCATTTAACCATTCAGCAAATTCTGACACTGATGGATCTATGGTCAGAGCTCTACATGATATGATTTCACTTGATTAATTAAGTACATTAGCATATTCTTTTAGCATCAGTCAAGTTCTCAAACAGGAATTATTATGACAATTGCTACAAAGAAACATGTACTATTATCATCAATTACTTCTCAGTCTTTAAAAGACATTGGGATCTCAGTCCCTCAATTCATTACTTGAAAGTTCACATCTCTCAACAATATCATTATTATACTTATCAAATCTGGGTATTCATACCCTCAGTTCATCACTAATCACTGTTACCAACTATTAGGTAACTATTACCTCTAGGTCCTCAGACCGAGGTATACATGGTACTTGTTACACAAGCATCTCACATGACTTACAAGGCCATAAAGTGTCTTGTCACCTTTCACTAGGCAACAACTTGTTCATATGGCTCACAAGGCCAATCAACATCTATATAAAATAATCATCATATCTCCTATTTGGCTATGCTCATCATATCATGATACCTGTATGGTTGATACACATAATAACAACCATAAAAATCACTTATTACATCATGTGGTACAATAGTAACACCACCATTCCTTTATCAGGATTAGGGTTTACTATCAAATAGGATTTTCCATTCCATTACTCAATTTAGGGTTAGGATTTCCCATTTCACATTAGTTAGGGTTTCATGTTCACATTATTAGTCCATCCCTAATATATTGCTCCACACCTCTAGGAGCATCCATTGACATATCAAGTATTCACTTAAACTTATTACTTTCATCATATATCATTAATAATTATCAATACAAGGTATGAGATCATTTCTCATCCTTTCCATGGTATGATTATATCATACTCATTAGTTTGGATTATCCTTTTCTCAAGGTATATAGCCCATGCTAATAAAAATACATCAAACTCATTACATCTTATTGTAACAATTTACATAACACTCTTCATGTGTTTCTTATCCAAAAATATTGGATTAGAGGTTCATCAAGGTATATCTACCCTGAATTGCTAATTGTAATAACTATCATGTCTTGATGTATCCCTTCTCTCATCACTTCTATCTTGCCTGAATTTATTAACTTATTTGGTATTAAGGTGTTTCCCTCTTAATACTTTTAACCACTAACCTATCACCTTTATCATGTGGTGCATAGGTCACACATTAGAATTGTCCAACTATCTTTAATGAAATGGACTCATTTCAGGTTAAGGCATTGCTTACTATAAGGTTGCCTATGATCAACCATTTGAGCTATTTCACCTTTATAAGGCATTACCTACTATTTTATCATCATATTTCCCAAGATTAGGGCTTCATGTATTATGACTCAAAATTAGAGTTTCACATACTTTCACCCTGTAATAGGGCTCCTCATCATACCATTGTATAGGGTTTCACATGGCATCACCCTCAATTAGGGTTTCACATGGCATCACCCTCAATTAGGGTTTCACATGGCATCACCCTCAATTAGGGTTTCACATGTCATCACCCTCATTTAGGGTTTCTCATGGAATCATCCTCAATTAGGGTTTCTCATTGAATCACCCTCAATTAGGGTTTCTCATGGAATCACCCTCAATTAGGGTTTCATCCTTATCCTAGATTAGGGTTACATCTTGCATTGCTCTAAATTAGGGTTAAGGTTCATCAATCTTCTTCAATAGGGTTTCATGATCTCTTCATCAAGGATCATACCGTAAATTCTTAGTTTATACATATTGAAGGTATTGAGGCTTATCCATTACATGATTGTCCTACATGTATGGATTCCTCTCTCTCTCTAATCCTCTCAAGGATGTTGACTATGTCAAACTTGGATAGATTAGGTTGACCAATCCTTTAATTAAATACATTCAATTAGTGTTGACATAGTGTATTGAAATATTACTTACTTAAGCTTCAAGGATTAACTCATCTAGGGATACCAATCACTTAGTACCTTAAAGGTACAAACCTAGTGATTATCTTTGAGATGAATCAGTAACAATCATAGGGTCATTTTATCTTTCATCACCTTGGGTTTCCAATTGACTTAATCACATTGAAACACCCAAACGTTCTTGACCATTGATGCTCCAAACAGTTTGAAATCATTTAAGCAAAACAATAATGAAACCATATGGACAATTCACACTTGAAACGACTTGGGTCTCCAAACGGTTTGAGACCATTTGGTCTCAAACGGTATTGAGACCATTTGGACCCAAATGGTCTTGAGACCGTTTGGACTCAAACGGTCTTAAGACTGTTTGGTCCAAACCCTCTCAAAACCAAATGCACCAAAAAGGTCTTTCAACACTTAAACAATTCAAGGTTTCAATCAATGGACCAACTATCAATTGAGTCCTTGATTCATTCATCAATTGAACTATTGAATCATCCTTCAATTGGACCTTCAATTAGGGTTTTGAACCCAATTGAACTAAGGTTTATAATCAAGAAACCATCAATTAGGGTTTTGAAATCGAGGAACCATCAATGATCAACATTGTGGAACCGTTTCAATTGAAATCAGTGAATCATCATCCAATTATGATATGACCTGACCTCAAATGGTCTTGAGGTCGTTTGTATGACCTCCAAATGGTCTTGAGACCGTTTGCCCCATCCCATCATTAAAATTTGTGAAATTCCATTCGGGTTTAGATCATTGGATTGATCACCAATTGAACTATTGATTGCATTTCAATTTGACATCTATGGATCTTCAATTACTCAACCATATTCAACCCTAGACCTCCAAACGGTCTTGGTTGACCTCCAAACGGTCTTGGTTGACCTCCAAACGGTCTTGAGACTATTTGGATTGATCAACCCAAAACTTTAAATCAACCAATTGTAATTTCAGCACTTAACCCGATTAGGATTTGGTAATTGATTAACCTTCATCTGATGAATCCTTTGGAATCAATCAATTAAATTTAATTGGTCATCAACCATCAACATCAGCCTATGCAATCCAAATGGTCAACCATTTCAAATGGTCAACCACTCCAAACGGTTTGAAACCGTTTGGTTTCTAACGGTTTGTTGAAACCGTTTGACCAATTCAATGAAACCGATTGGTTTCCAACTTTTGAAACCGTTTGCCTTGGATATTTTTGAGGTGTGTGCTTATGATGATATCATCATAATCAATCTACGATCCTTCATATTTTTATATAATTTTCATGATGTTTCTATTGATTTTATCAAGTGAATTTCAAGAAGAACAAATGATCAACAATTGATAAGGAATTGAATGCAATAACAATATTAAGGGTTCAAGTTATAAAACCCGCCTCCAATTGAGCTTCAAAGCTTCAAGCTCACGTCAACAATGGTGGATGCAACTCCTTTCACTATCCCAAGGCTCGTCCTCAAGCTTTGAGTGAAAAGGAATAGTTAGAATTGAAGATGGGATCGAGATAAGAAGAAAGCATGCATTGATTTTCAATTTCCACCATGGAATTAAGGTGAAAGGAAGTCAAGAAGATTACCAACAGGTTGGGGGTCGTCCTCCTGATCCTACAAAGCTCCCTTGGTCGTTTTTCAAGTAAAGAGAAGAAGTGAATTCGAAAAAGCCTTTGATTTGAGTTGTAAAAGGTGTTTTTATAAGGAAATCAATGAGAGAGAAAATGCCTTATAAAAATCTTTTAATTCCAAAATTGGTGCCACCTCTCCCCCCTCAATTCCTTGCATGAAAATATATATTCCTCACCTCCGAATTCCTCTTCATTATCCATGATTTAGAGAAAAGAAAATTAAGCACCTTAAATCATATAATACTAATATCCATAAGTTAGTGGATATTTCTTTTTCTTTTCTTAATGTGAGTGGGTTCTCCATTCACGTAGATATTTCCATTGCCTTTGCAAGGCACAAGGACGTCCACACTTGTTGATTTTCAAACAACACAATTTTGGTTGAAGGGCAATCCAATTAATATAACTATTTTTGCATTAAATTGAATAAGGGTTTCAATCATGCTTAAATCTTGATTATTTTAATATCAAGATTCTCTCTCCTTCAAAGTGATACAAATGAGATATCCCTCTCACTTTCTTTGTTCTAAATGATTCCAAGAAACATTAGGGACTCTATGGAATAGGTAATTTGCATATTGAACCCTAGGTTTTTGGTAAATTGCACATTACACCAAAACTAGGTTTTAATGCAAAAGCATTGCTTTATCAGCTCTTTCTTGGTACTCAGGCTTATGAAAGACATACCCCTGCATCATATTCATTCTCATGATGCTTCAACACATGAGGAACATTTAATCATGTAACATTTGCAAGTTAACCCCTCATATTGGGTAAATTGCACTTTAGTCCAAAATAAGCAAACATTGCTTCAACGTTATTCAAACAGGACCAAAAGTGAAACATAAGTTCCTCATGAGCCTTAATTACTTTTCACAAAATAAAATTAAGGATATAATTAACTTGCTTAAGCAAAACTCCCAGGGTTAAGGCATAACCCAGGTAAGGGATGTTACAAGTTATAAACCCCTAACAAGGATTTCATCCCCGAAATCCCAAATAAAGGAAGACAAATATTATTCATTCATCATACTATCTAGTCTCCACATAACATTTCATTGTTATGGAGACACCATAAAGCTTTGATCAACACAAGGTTCTTATAGAATCAAACACACATGACACATACTCCATTTTCCTTTCATTAAAGACTGTGGAGTTAATTCTATGTCAGGTAACACTTTTTCTTAATTTACCATTTCATGTTATAGATTCTTGTTTCTAAGGAGTCTCCCATGCTCCTTATTTAATTCATCATTTCACTTTCATGATCACAATTATGTTTTGTCACCCTTTTGAGACTATAAGTCTTTTCATACCTCAGTTGTGCCTTCTAATCTGCTGACATAATACTAGGATTCCTTATTACTTGTACCAACTATCTCATTAGTTGTACATTTTCTCATAATAAAGAGAAGTTACTTATCAATTAAGAATTTATTTTAAAGATATCAGTAATTATTATGTTTATGCAAAGCATAAACCCCTAACATGTGATGTTTATACTATTTTATGTATAATTAACTGATTTCAAGGTTGACCATTCCAGGTAGCCAACATTAACCATTTGATATTTTTCAGATACCAGAATCTCTTACCTTGGTATCTATCACATGTGTTGAAAACACATCACATATTTATCTTCCTTTCATCTTGGGACATTACTTGTTACATATATCTTCACCTTGGAACCAAAGTCCAAGATAAATTGATACTTTTCTAAGTATCCATCACATGAACATTTTTATCTTATGCACAACAAGTATCTTAAGACTTACTTGATTGCCATGTCCCCGAAAGGAAAGAAAGCAAGGGTTCATATTCTTTTTATTATTTCATGAGTTTTCAACTATTCATGAATCATTTACTCTTTGTCTCATCCTAAGTTCCCTACCCTCAGGATAGGAATTTTTAAGGATGATCACATATCATTATTTCTTTCTTTGTGATTGTTTAACATGTTCATGAGCATCTTGTGATCTCATCACATTTCCCATTTCCTCATTATGGGAAAAGATCTTTATTATACACACAAACTTTATCGAACATGAATCACCTCCCTTGTTCTCATTCTTATCTTATGAGGAGTATACTTTTTACTTCCTCATACACACATACTGATATGAGATTATTTCAGCTTTCTCTTTCTTATTCTTAGGATATGACACATTTTTCCATTCCATATTTCTAATTTCATGATACTCATTGGATTGTCTCAGAATGACTACTTGATCAAAGCAATAAAAAAGATAACAATTTAAGAGTTTCCATACTCACTTTATCATCAATAGTTGTATACCTGGCCAGGGTATATAAATACTGAGATCAAGTAGTATGCACTGTGTATACTATCATATTCCTTTCTTTTCATATTATCATAAGCATAAGTTCTAACATTCATGGATTTTATCCAGGCATCTCTTCTATACCTCATCCTCCTTCATAGAGGTAAGAACAATATGAAACATCTATAATATTACTATACACAATGTAAGTCCTCATAGGACTAATCAAGGAAAGCTCAATCAATTACTTTCTCAATTTATCCCATGAAATCATAAAATGACATATTGGAATGACATTATTTTGTCTGACCTGTAATGATTCGTGGATTGTTCACTGCCTCAAGTTGATTATGCCTCAGGGGTTGATTCACCATAACACTTCTGGCTGAGAAATCTCTTACCAGATGTCCTACCTGTCTACATTGGTAACAAATTCTAGGCTTTAGATGTGGTCTAGAAGGTTCTTTACCCTTTCCAAGTAGCCATTGCCTTGGTGTATTAGACATTGGCTGTACTGGTGGTGCCAAGAACTTTCCCTTTTTGGAACTACTAGGCCTCTGTTCCTGGGTTTGGATAGGCCTTTTCTCAATTATCACCTTATTTTTCTTCCCTGGGCAATACCTTCTGATATGTCCAGGTTTCCTACACTTGTGACAGATCCTGATTTCAGGTTGTATCCTATTCCTTCCATTACTATTTATTGATTCAGCAGGCTGAGGTTGAGCACAAATTCGGTCTAAATCTAGAATTTCATCATTGGAGGCTGGTAATCTGGGTTGCATTGCTGATACCCAGTACACTATATGCATCATGGCTGTCCTAAATTGCCCAACAATGATATCAAAGGAATGATTTCCAATCACAATTAGATCATTTTGGGGTTTCTCAGACAATTGTTCTTCTCTTGCTTGATCTCTTGCACTTCCTCTTAGTGCAACAATGCTGCTCTCGGCAACATGTTCTTTGTGTGATCCAGACATCATCAAGTTCTTCTTCTCCTATATGAGCAGAAGACACTATCAGATACACTGGAAGACACTAGAACATACTCGACAACCTAAATCCTATGTCTCTGTAGACTCAACGAACCTAGGGCTCTGATACCAAACTTGTAACGACAGCCGAAAAAATAATTACCGATTAAGCGGAATTAAACATTAACAATGGATTACAGAAAATCACTAAAAATTTAAAACTTTTTGCAAAGAGATCCAACCATAGGAAAACTCTTTCATCAGGAACCAATGTAACACATTTACAACCTGGTTCATAAGTACATGCCTTGTACCATCTCTTCTCGAGGATTACAAACATTAACTGTCCTGTTAACACTGTACACAGGTAGTATAAAAACCTCGAGGCATCAAGCCAAAATCTCAGATTGATTCATTAAAAGCACTAACTACTAACTCGAGGACCTGAGAGTACAGAGACGACACATAGGACTACTATCTATATGACATGACAAACATTATCTCCACCTGAGATCTCACTGTTGTCCCTGCTGTTGCTGTCCTTTCTCTGCTATGGGGATTCTGTTTCATTGTCCGCGTCCACCTAAAAATGTTGGATCCTACGGGATGAGACAATTTGTAAATTACCCCAGCGAGAGATATAACTCTCTGCCAAAACATTATTATTGCAGTTTATTAGAATAAAACTGAGCAGAAGGATTATATATATATATATATATATATATATTTAACAGTAGATAAATCACTGTATGAATAGAGTGAAGTAATCTCCTTTCCTATGGAGAACATTGCATCTACCCATGGTAGAGTCATAATTCATCCATCAACTTGCAATGAATGTAAAGAGATATAAATAACATCTATAAACTAGAGATGCATAAAAGAAATGTAACATCATCCAGTAAATTTCCATATTCAATCCTTAAGCAAACATGCTATACGGCTGATTACATTTTACAATCACAATAATGCCCTGAGGAGATGAGGTATACCACTCATACTCCAACCGACCATTGTGAAGTCGAAATCGGTACCATACAAGGTCAATGGAAGAGCCGGCTTCCAAGACCTCCCACATCTTGGTCAGTGCGAGATCACATGCAGGACATCTTGTGTCTCTGCTATATAGCTTTCCAGGGTATACTAGCAACTTTGCTATAGAGCTACATCGGCGGCTGCACTCTCTTCGCAATCGAGAGATTTCATGTTTACCTCCATCGATCCGACATTAATATTATTGGGAGATCCGTGATACATCCATCCCAATCTTGGGGAGATTTGTGATACATCCATCCCGGTACATATAATGAAGGATTGAGAGGTTGAATGTTTACCTTCCATCAATTCCCCCAAGAGGACGTAAGGATATTTTTGCCCATTGACCCCCACATATTAAAAAATATGCGAACTCCAGGTTATGCCGTGGAGCAACCCGTTTCACCATTCAGCAAATTCTGACGCTGATGGATCTATGGTCAGGGCTCTTAATGATATGATTTCACTTGATTAATTAAGTACATTAGCATCAGTCAAGTTCTCAAATAGGAATTATTATGACAATTGCTACAAAGAAACATGTACTATTATCATCAATTACTTCTGAGTCTTTAAAAGACATTGGGATCTCAGTCCCTCAATTCATTACTTGAAAGTTCACATCTCTCAATAATATCATTATCATACTTATCAAATCTGGGTATTCATACCCTCAGTTCATCACTAATCACTGTTACCAACTATTAGGTAACTATTACCTTTAGGTCCTCAGACCGAGGTATACATGATACTTGTTACACAAGCATCTCGCATGACTCACAAGGCCATAAAGTGTCTTGTCACCTTTCACTAGGCAACAACTTATTCATATGGCTCACAAGGCCAATCAACATCTATATCAAATAATCATCATAGCTCCTATTTGGCTATGCTCATCATATCATGATACTTGTATGGTTGATACACATAATAACAACCATAAAAATCACTTATTACATCATGTGGTACAATAGTAACACCACCATTCCTTTATCAGGATTAGGGTTTACAATCAAATAGGATTTTCCATTCCATTACTCAATTTAGGGTTAGGATTTCCCATTTCACATTAGTTAGGGTTTCATGTTCACATTATTAGTCCAACCCTAATATATTGCTCCATACCTCTAGGAGCATCCATTGAAATCTCAAGTATTCACTTAAACTTATTACTTTCATCATATATCATTAATGATTATGAATACAAGGTATGAGATCATTTCTCATCCTTTCCATGGTATGATTATATCATACTCATTAGTTTGGCTTATCCTTTTCTCAAGGTATATAGCCCATGCTTATCAAAATACATCAAACTCATTACATCTTATTGTAACAGTTTACATAACACTCTTCATGTGTTTCTTATCCAAAAATATTGGATTAGAGGTTCATCAAGGTATATCTACCCTGAATTGCTAATTGTAATAACTATCATGTCTTGATGTATCCCTTCTGTCATCACTTCTATCTTGCCTGAATTTATCAACTTATTTGGTATTAAGGTATTTCCCTCTTAATACTTTTAACCACTAACCTATCACCTTTATCATGCGGTGCATAGGTCACACATTAGAATTGTCCAACTATCTTTAATGAAATGGACTCATTTCAGGTTAAGGCATTGCTTACTATAAGGTTGCCTATGATCAACCATTTGAGCTATTTCACCTTTATAAGGCATTACCCACTATTTTATCATCATATTGCCCAAGATTAGGGCTTCATGTATTATGACTCAAAATTAGAGTTTCACATACTTTCACCCTATAATAGGGCTCCTCATCATACCATTGCATAGGGTTTCACATGGCATCACCCTCAATTAGGGTTTCACGTGGCATCACCCTCAATTAGGGTTTCACATGGCATCACCCTCGATTAGGGTTTCACATGGAATCACCCTCAATTAGGGTTTCACATGGAATCACCCTCAATTAGGGTTTCACATGGCATCACCCTCATTTAGGGTTTCTCATGGAATCATCCTCAATTAGGCTTTCTAATGGAATCACCCTCAATTAGGGTTTCTCATGGAATCACCCTCAATTAGGGTTTCTCATGGAATCACCCTCAATTAGGTTTCATCCTTATCCTAGATTAGGGTTACATCTAGTATTTCCCTAAATTAAGTTTAAGGTTCATCAATCTTCTTCAATAGGGTTTCATGCTCTCTTCATCAAGGATCATACCCTAAATTCTTAGTTTATACATATTGAAGGTATTGACGCTTATCCATTACATGATTGTCCTACATGTATGGATTCCTCTCTCTCTCTCATCCTCTCAAGGATGTTGACTATGTCAAACTTGGATAGATTAGGTCGACCAATCCTTTAATTAAATACATTCAATTAGGGTTGACATAGTGTATTGAAATATTGCTTACTTAAGCTTCAAGGATTAACTCATCTAGGGTTACCAATCACTTAGTACCTTAAAGGTACAACCCTAGTGATTATCTTTGAGATGAATCAGTAACAATCATAGGGTCATTTTATCTTTCATCACCTTGGGTTTCCAATTGACTTAAACACATTCAAACACCCAAATGTTCTTGACCATTGATGCTCCAAACGGTTTGAAATCGTTTAAGCAAAAAAATAATGAAACCATATGGACAATTCACACTTGAAACCACTTGGGTCTCCAAACGGTTTGAGACCGTTTGGACCAAACCCTTTCAAAACCGAATGGACCAAAAAGGTCTTTCAACACTTAAACAATTCAAGGTTTCAATCAATGAACCGACTATCAATTGAGTCCTTGATTCATTCATCAATTGAACTATTGAATCATCCTTCAATTGGACCTTCAATTAGGGTTTTGAACCCAATTGAACTAAGGTTTATAATCAAGAAACCATCAATTAGGGTTTTGAAATCGAGGAACCATCAATGATCAACATTGTGGAACCGATTCAATTGAAATCAGTGAATCATCATCCAATTATGATATGACCTGACCTCAAACGGTCTTGAGGTCGTTTGGATGACCTCCCAACGGTCTTGAGACCATTTTCCCCATCCCATCATTAAAATTTGTGAAATTCCATTAGGGTTTAGATCATTGGATTGATCACTAATTGAACTATTGATTGCATTTCAATTTGACATCTCTGGATATTCAATTACTCAACCATACTCAACCCTAGACCTACAAATGGTTTTGGTTGACCTCCAAACGGTCTTGAGACCGTTTGGGTTATCTACAAAGGATTGATCAACCCAAAACTTTAAATCAACCAATTGTAATTTCAGCACTTAACCCGATTAGGGTTTGGTAATTGATTAACCTTCATCTGATGAACCCTTCGGAACCAATCAATTAAATTTAATGGGTCATCAACCATAAACATCAGCCTATGAACTCCAAACGGTCAACCATTTCAAATGGTCAACCACTCCAAATAGTTTGAAACCGTTTGGTTTCTAACAATTTGTTGAAACCGTTTGACCAATTCAATGAAACTGATTGGTTTCCAACTTTTGAAACCGTTTGCCTAGGATATTTTTGAGGTGTGTGATTAGGATGATGTCATCATCATCAAGCTACAATACTTCATATTTTGATGTAATTTTCATGATGGTTCTATTGATTTGATCAAGTGAATTTCAAGAAGAACAAATGATCAACAATTGATAAGGAATTGAATGCAATAACAATATTAAGGGTTTAAGTTATAAAAACCACCTCCAATTGAGCTTCAAAGCTTAACGCTCATGTAAAAAATGATGGATGAAACTCTTTTCACTATCCCAAGGCTCGTCCTCAAGCTTTGAGTGAAAAGGAATGGTTAGAACTGAAGATGGGATCGAGATAAGAAGAAATCATGCATTGATTTTCGATTTCCACCATGGAATTAAGGTGAAAGGAAGTCAAGAAGCTTACCAACAGGTTGGGGGTCGTCCTCCTGATCCTTCAAAGCTCCCTTGGTCGTTTTGCAAGCAAATAGAAGAAGTGGATTCGAAAAAGCCTTTGATTTGAGTTGTAAAAGGTGTTTTTATAAGGAAATCAATGAGAGAGAAAATGCCTTATAAAAATCTTTTAATTCCAAAATTGGTGCCACCTATCCCACCTAAATTCCTTGCATGCAAAGATATCTTTGTCACCTCCGAATTCCTCTTCATTATCCATGATTTAGAGAAAATCAAATTAAGCACCTTAAATCATATAATACTAATATCCATAAGTTAGTGGATATTTCTTTTTCTTTTCTTAATGTGAGTGGGTTTCTTAATGTGAGTGGGTTCTCCACTCACGTAGATATTTCCATTGACTTTTCAAGACACAAGGACGTACACTATTGTTGATTTTCAACCAACACATTTTTGGTTGAAGCGCAATCCAATTAATATAACTATTTTTGCATTAAATTGAATTAGGGTTTCAATCATGCTTAAATCTTGATTATTTTAATATCAAGATTCTCTCTCCTTCAAAGTGATACAAATGATATTCCCCTCTCACTTTCTTTGTTCTAAATGATGCCAAGAAACATTAGGGACTCTCTGGAAGAGGTAATTTGCATATTGAACCCTAGGTTTTGGGTAAATTGCACATTACACCAAAACTAGGTTTTAATGCAAAAGCATTGCTTTATCAGCTCTTTCTTGGTACTCAGGCTTATGAAAGCCATACCCCTACCTCATATTCATTCTCATGATGCTTAAACACATGAGGAACATTTAATCATGTAACATTTGCAAGTTAACCCCTCATATTGGGTAAATTACACTTTAGTCCAAAATAAGCAAACATTGCTTCAACGTTATTCAAACAGGACCAAAAGTGAAACATAAGTTCCTCATGAGCCTTAATTACTTTTCACAAAATAAAATTAAGGATCTAATTAACTTGCTTAAGAAAAACTCCCAGGGTTAAGGCATAACCCAGGTCAGGGATGTTACAAAAACTTTGCATGATTATAAGAAAAGATTGGTTTTATTCAAGAAAAGTATTAATGAAAAATCTATTAGAATGTTTGTTAGAAAATTTAAGGTTTCTAAGAATTTATGAGAATATATCTTATCAAAAATCTTGCTTACATGGTTTAAGTTCTTAATGGAAAACTAAGTCATATAAAGGTCTTATATTAGACTATTCAACATTCAAAATTAATAATCATACACAAATAAAATCAAGTAGACCATTGGACAACTTATGAAAATGCACACAAAAATGCCTCTCGGTTGAGAAATAATTCAATTGAGGGGCACCAAGGTCGAAGTCAAGGTTGACCTAAAATAAGCCTGACACAATGCTTAATTGTAAATCATTTCTTTGCACTCAATCTTAGTATATTGATCCGAAACTTGTTCATCATGTTGAAAATAAGATTTCAGTGCAAATCTCTCATAAAAGGTTTGCTTATTGTAATCAAACTTTAATGATTGTTATTCTTAAACTATCTTGATTATAAGATTAAGGGGGAGCTCACAAAACTTTGTAAACATTATGATAAATCTTGATCAAATCAAACTTTAAAAACTAGCTATGACCTTAGGATTATTGAATTATCTTGATGTAAAATGGACTCTCTATATCAATATGGGCTTAACATCCCTCATTATTGATTAGAGATATATTTCTTGATCCTACTATGCCGTAAAGAAAATCTCATATCATTTTCAGGGCTTAACATCCCTGGTTAAATGTATGAGAAATCAATACATGTATCCACTATGAGCCTAAAGGAATCTCATATCATTTCAGGGCTTAACATCCCTTGTAAATGATTGAGAAATAAATCATGATATTTGAACTATGGCTAAATTTGACATTCTTGTTATAGTATACAATTAAGGGGGAGTATCCCATTCAGGGGAAGCAAATTGGTTATATGGCTATCTTTTTGAAATGATAAAGGGGGAGAAAGAATATAAATCAAAATAAATGAGTTTCATAATCTCTTGGCTTCACATAAATTATTGATATATTCCTTAAAAGAGTTCTATACCTCTTTGAATAAAAAAGAAGAATACTTACATAAGGTAAACATCAGGTATGAAACTCATTCTATTTAAATTTCCTTGATTTATATTTTAGAAATGTTTGTCATCTTCAAAAAGGGGGAGATTGTTGGCTAAATTGGACATTATTAAATCCTTTGTTTTGATGATGACAAACATTTAATTCTTGTGGATCTAACTTGTTATTTGAGTGTTTTAGGGATAAACAAATAAGGAAGTGGATAGTTGAAGAGAAATACAGATTAGAAGATGAATATGCTTAAATTACTTTATTTTCATGATTGTACTCAATGTAAAAACTTATACAAATATATAATGTACAAGTACTTAGACATCATGTAAATCAAGCGTCAGATCTTCCCTATCCACTCACAACACTTAGAAAGATCCTCCCTTAAGATATAAGCACAATTACACATTGATACACACACTTAGTACATGGCTCAACACATTGGAACATGGACATTCTCAGTCGAAAAATTCCTCGACCGAGACACTCTCGATCGACAATATTCTCGACCGAGAATAGTCCTTCTAGAAAATTCTATAGACGTTAGACTGAGTTGAAAAGTGGTTGGTAGTTGGAAATGAACGTTTCAATACACTCATTCCAGACCTTCCCTCAGTCGACAAATTACTCGACCGAGAGACTCTCGGTCGAAAAACTTCTTGACCGAGAAAGGTTCTGGACTGTACTTTTCAACATTAAACAACTCGCCATTGCAATGTAATTAGTGGACACCTAACGTCTAGTTGAGCACTAAGAACACCCTAGAAAGTGTCTAGAACGTCCCTAAGCACCAGTAGGCCATTCCTATAAATAGGACATGCCTTAGGACACCCAAAGCATCACTTGTGCATACAATTACACTTGCTAATCATTCCTTGTAAGCAACAAGCTGAGCTACACTTGCAATATGTTTTCCTTGAGTTCTACATTAGTGTCCTATAGCCTAGTATCTCCTAGCCACCACACTACCACGTTCATCTATAGTGGATAGGAGATCAATACGCTTGATATAGGATCAAAGCATTGTACTCAATTGGTAGCATTGTTTCTTTCTTCCAATCTTGTTCCTTTTATTGTATTTTGTTCTCCTTTGCTACTCCTAGGTTGGAGGCTACTGAAAGGAGGTTGTTGGAGCTTCTTCAGGTGGTGAAGGTAGCTCGGTGGACTTAGGATTACTTCAAGAAGGTTGTCTCAATGGGAAGCTACTTCAAGAGGAAGGCTACTTCAAGGTAGATCTTGGAGTTACTTCGAGGAAGGCTGCTTCAAGGTTGGTGGGACTACTTCTAGGTGAAGGCTATCCTAAGGGTTATGAAGGTAGTTGTATCTTATGTAACATCCTTGCGAGGTAATAAAATACGATTGCTTTCAAAATCCTAGTTGGGAACAACTGAGTAGTGGACTGACTCCCTTAGTATTTACTAAGGGTGGAACCACTCTAAACACCTTGCCTCCTTCTCCAATCTTTTTTTGGTTGTTTACTTAAATAATTTTTAAAATAATCGTAAAACCCTATTCACCCCCTCTAGTGTTTTCATATCTACTTTAGGTGTCAGTAGAGAACTAAACCAGACTGTAAGACTAAACTATGCTATCTGGTTTGATTTTTTCTTTGAGCTACGCTACACTTAGTCACCTATACACTCGCTAACCCACTCAGTTTTTCTGTAGCATGCATTTCTATTAGACCTAGTTACTTTGAGGTTGATACGTATCTATTGTGCGCTATAGATGAATAGGCATTTGGGACTCCTGAAAACTCTACCTAATCCTCTCTGTCGCCACTCCACTCTCTTTCTAGAATGATTTTTACTCACCCATGATCTCTCCTCCCAGTCAGTCTGCAACAATAGCACTCTCTCAAACGAACCATACCTCAGTTCTAGCTTCCTTCGCCTTTTCCCTTCTCCCTCACCAAGCATCGCCACAATCACCTCTGCCGACCCCTTTCTCTACCATAATCCTAGAACTGTTGCAAGTACGTACCAATACTTGACGAAGATGCTCTACTTTTGGTAGTTGTCTAGGGTCCTACCAGAACGCATAGACGTGGCGTTATTGCTGACTGTGGGAAGCTAGGATTGTCACATATTGTAACATCCCTGACCTGGGTTATGTCTTAACCCTGGGAGTTTTGCTTAAGAAAGTTAATTAGATCCTTAATTTTATTTTGTGAAAAGTAATTAAGGCTCATGAGGAACTTATGTTTCACTTTTGGTCCTGTTTGAATAACGTTGAAGCAATGTTTGCTTATTTTGGACTAAAGTGCAATTTACCCAATATGAGGGGTTAACTTGCAAATGTTACATAATTAAATGTTTCTCATGTGTTGAAGCATCATGAGAATGAAGATGATGCATGGATATGGCTTTCATAAGCCTGATTACCAAGAAAGAGTTGATAAAGCAATGCTTTTGCATTAAAACCTAGTTTTGGTGTAATGTGCAATTTACCCAAAACCTAGGGTTCAATATGCAAATTACCTCTTCCATAGAGTCCCTAATATTTCTTGTCATCATTTAGAACAAAGAAAATGAGAGGATCATCTCATTTGTATCACTTTGAAGGAGAGAGAATCTTGATATTAAAATAATCAAGATTTAAGCATGATTGAAACCCTAATTCAATTTAATGCAAAAATAGTTATATTAATTGGATTGCCCTTCAACCAAAATTGTGTTGGTTGAAAATAAACAAGTGTGGACGTACTTGTTCCTTTTAAAGACAATGGAAATATCTACGTGAGTGGAGAACCCACTCACATTAAGAAAAGAAAAAGAAATATCCACTAACTTATGGATATTAATATTATATGATTTAAGGAGCTTAATTTGCTTTTCTCTAAATCATGGATAATGAATAGGAATTCGGAGGTGATGAAGATATCTTTGCATGCAAGGAATTTATAGGGGAGAGCTGGCACCAATTTTGGAATTAAAAGATTTTTATAAGGCATTTTCTCTCTCATTGATTTCCTTATAAAAACACCTTTTACAACTCAAATCAAAGGCTTTTTTGAATCCACTTCTTATCTTTGCTTGCAAAACGATAAAGGGAGCTTTGGAGGATCAGGAGGACGACCCCCAACCTGTTTGTAAGCTTCTTGACTTCCTTTCACCTTAATTCCATGGTGGAAATAAAAAATCAATGCATGATTTCTTCTTATCTCGATCCCATCTTCAATTCTAACAATTCATTTTCACTCAAAGCTTGAAGACGAGCCTTGGTATAGTGAAAGGAGTTGCATCCACCATTGTTGAAGTGAGCTTGAAGCTTTGAAGATCAATTAGAGGTGGGTTTTATAACTTGAACCCTTAATATTGTTATTGCATTCAATTCCTTATCAATTGTTGATCATTTGTTCTTCTTGAAATTCACTTGATCAAATCAATAGAACCATCATGAAAATTACAGAAAAAATGAAGGATCATAGCTTGATGATTATGACATCATCCTAAGCACACACCTCAAAAATATTCTAGGCAAACAGTTTCAAAAGTTGGAAACGAATCAGTTTCATTGAATTGGTCAAATAGTTTCAACAAACCGTTAGAAACCAAACGGTTTCAAACCGTTTGGAGTGGTTGACCATTTGAAATGGCTGACCGTTTGGAGTTCATAGGCTGATGTTGATGGTTGATGACTCATTAAATTTAATTGATTTATTTCAAAAGGTTCATCAGATGAAGGTTAATCAATTACCAAACCCTAATTGGGTTAAGTGCTGAAATTACAATTGGTTGATTTAAAGTTTTGGGTTGATTAATCCAAACGGTCTCAAGACCATTTGGAGATCACCCAAATGGTCTCAAGACCGTTTGAAGGTCAACAAAGACCATTTGTAGGTCTAGGGTTGAGTATGGTTGAGTAATTGAAGATCTAGAGATGTCAAATTGAAATGCAATTAATAGTTAAATGGTGATCAATCCAATGATCTAAACCCGAATGGAATTTCACAAATTTTAATGATGGGATGGGGAAAATGGTCTCAAGACCGTTTTGAGGTCATCCAAATGATCTCAAAACCATTTGAGGTCAGGTCATATCATAATTGGATGATGATTCACTGATTTTAATTGAATCGGTTCCACAATGTTGATCATTGATGGTTCCTCGATTTCATAACCCTAATTGATGGTTTCTTGATTATAAACCTTAGTTCAATTGGGTTCAAAACCGTAATTGAAGGTCCAATTAAAGGATGATTCAATAGTACAATTGATGAATGAATCAAGGATTCAATTGATAGTCGGTTCATTGATTGAAACCTTGAATTGTTTAAGTGTTGAAAGACCTTTTTGGTCCATTCGGTTTTGAGAGGGTTTGGACCAAACGGTCTTAAGACCGTTTGAGTCCAAATGGTCTCAATACCGTTTGGGTCTAAACGGTCTCAAGACCATTTGAGACCAAACGGTCTCAAACCGTTTGGAGACCCAAGTGGTTTCAAGTGTGAATTGTCCATATGGTTTCATTATTGTTTTGCTTAAACGATTTCAAACCGTTTGGAGCATCAATGGTCAAGAACATTTGGGTGTTTCAATGTGATTAAGTCAATTGGAAACCCAAGGTGATGAAAGATAAAATGACCCTATGATTGTTACTGATTCATCTCAAAGATAATCACTAGGGTTGTACCTTTAAGGTACTAAGTGATTGGTAACCCTAGATGAGTTAATCCTTGAAGCTTAAGTAAGCAATATTTCAATACACTGTCAACCCTAATTGAATGTATTTAATTAAAGGATTGGTCGACCTAATCTATCCAAGTTTTACATAGTCAACATCCTTGAGAGGATGATAGAGAGAGAGGAATCCATACATGTAGGACAATCATGTAATGGATAAGCCTCAATACCTTCAATATGTACAAACTAAGAATTTAGGGTATGATCCTTGATGAAGAGATCATGAAACCCTATTGAAGAAGATTGATGAACCTTAACCCTAATTTAGGGCAATGCTAGATGTAAACCTAATCTAGGATAAGGATGAAACCCTAATTGAGGGTGATTCCATGAGAAACCCTAATTGAGGGTGATTCCATGAGAAACCCTAATTGAGGGTGATTCCATGAGAAACCCTAATTGAGGATGATTCCATGAGAAACCCTAAATGAGGGTGATGCCATGTGAAACCCTAATTGAGGGTGATGCCATGTGAAACCCTAATTGAGGGTGATTCCATATGAAACCCTGATTGAGGGTGATGCCATGTGAAACCCTAATTGAGGGTGACGCCATGTGAAACCCTATGCAATGGTATGATGAGGAGCCCTATTACAGGGTGAAAGTATGTGAAACTCTAATTTTGAGTCATAATACATGAAGCCCTAATCTTGGGCAATATGACGATAATATAGTGGGTAATGCCTTTTAAAGGTGAAATAGCTCAAATGGTTGATCATAGGCAACCTTATAGTAAGCAATGCCTTAACCTAAAATGAGTCCATTTCATTAAAGATAGTTGGACAATTCTAATGTGTGACCCATGCACCACATGATAAAGGTGATAGGTTAGTGGTTGAAAGTATTAAGAGGGAAATACCTTAATACCAAATAAGTTGATAAATTCAGGCAAGATAGAAGTGATGACAGAAGGGATACATCAAGACATGATAGTTATTATAATTAGCAATTCAGGGTAGATATACCTTGATGAACCTCTAATCCAATATTTTTTGATAAGAAACACATGAAGAGTGTTATGTAAACTGTTACAATAAGATGTAATGAGTTTGATGTATTTTGATAAGCATGGGCTATATACCTTGAGAAAAGGATAAGCCAAACTAATGAGTATGATATAATCATACCATGGAAAGGATGAGGAATGATCTCATACCTTGTATTGATAATCATTAATGATATAGGATGAAAGTAATAAGTTTAAGTGAATACTTGAGATGTCAATGGATGCTCCTAGAGGTGTGGAGCAATATATTAGGGTTGGACTAATAATGTGAACATGAAACCCTAACTAATGTGAAATGGGAAATCCTAACCCTAAATTGAGTAATGGAATGGAAAATCCTATTTGATAGTAAACCCTAATCCTGATAAAGGAATGGTGGTGTTACTATTGTACCACATGATGTAATAAGTGATTTTTATGGCTGTTATTATGTGTATCAACCATACAGGTATCATGATATGATAAGAATAGCCAAATAGGAGCTATGATGATTATTTGATATAGATGTTGATTGGCCTTGTGAGCCATATGAACAAGCTGTTGCCTAGTGAAAGGTGACAAGACACTTTATGGCCTTATGAGTCATGTGAGATGCTTGTGTAACAAGTATCATGTATAACTCGGTCTGAGGACCTAGAGGTAATAGTTACCTAATAGTTGGCATACCCTGGAAAGCTATATAGCAGAGACACAAGATGTCCTGCATGTGATCTCGCACTGATCAAGATGTGGGAGGTCTTGGAAGCCGACTCTTCCATTGACCTTGTATGGTACCGATTTCGACTTCACAATGGTCGGTTGGAGTATGAGTGGTATACCTCATCTCCTCAGGGCATTATTGTGATTGTAAAATGTAATCAGCCGTATAACATGTTTGCTTAAGGATCGAATATGGAAATTTACTGGATGATGTTACATTTCTTTTATGCATCTCTAGTTTATAGATGTTATTTATATCTCTTTACATTCATTGCAAGTTGATGGATGAATTATGACTCTACCATGGGTAGATGCAATGTTCTCCATAGGAAAGGAGATTACTTCACTCTATTCATACAGTGATTTATCTACTGTTAAATATATATATAAAATCCTTCTGCTCAGTTTTATTCTAATAAACTGCAATAATAATGTTTTGGCGGAGAGTTATATCTCTCGCTTGGGTAATTTGCAAATTGTCTCATCCCGTAGGATCCAACATTTTTAGGTGGACGCGGACAAGGAAATAGAATCCCCATAGCAGAGAAAGGACAACAATAGTAGGGACAACAGTGAGATCTTAGGTGGAGATAATGTTTGTCATGTCATATAGATAGTAGTCCTATGTGTCGTCTCTGTACTCTCAGGTCCTCGAGTTAGTAGTTAGTGCTTTTAATGAATCAATCTGAGATTTTGTCTTGATGCCTTGAGGTTTTTATACTACCTGTGTACAGTGTTAATAGGATAGTTAATGTTTGTAATCCTCGAGAAGAGATGGTACAAGGCATGTACTTATGAACCAGGTTGTAAATGTGTTACATTGGTTCCCGATGAAAGAGTTTTCCTATGGTTGGATCTCTTTGCAAAATTTTCTAAATTTTTAGTGATTTTCAGCAATCCACTGTTAATGTTTAATTCCGCTTAATCAGTAATTATTTTTTCGGCTGTCGTTACAAGTTTGGTATCAGAGCCCTAGGTTCGCTGAGTCTACAGAGACATAGGATTAAGGTTGTCGAGTATGTTCTAGTGTCTTCCAGTGTATCTGATAGTGTCTTCTGCTCATATAGGAGAAGAAGAACTTGATGATGTCTGGATCACACAAAGAACATGCTGCCGAGAACAGCATTGCTGCACTAAGAGGAAGTGCAAGAGATCAGGCGAGAGAAGAACAACTGCCTGAGAATCCCCAAAATGATCTAATTGTGATTGGAAATCATTCCTTTGATATCACTGTTGGGCAATTTAGGACAACCATGATGCGTATAGTGGACTGGGTATCAGCAATGCAACCCAGATTACCAGCCCCCAATGATGAAATTCTAGATTTAGACCGAATTTGTGATCAACCTCAGCCTGCTGAATCAATAAATATTAATGGAAGGAATAGGATACAACCTGAAATCAGGATCTGTTACAAGAGTAGGAAACCTGGACATATCAGAAGGTATTTCCCAGAGAAGAAAAATAAGGTGATAATTGAGAAAAGGCCTATCCAAACCCAGGAACAAAGGCCTATTAGTTCCAAAAAGGGAAAGTTCTTGGCACCACAAGTACAACCAATGTCTAATACACCAAGGCAATGGCTAATTGGAAAGGGTAAAGAACCTTCTAGACCACATCTAAAGCCCATAATTTGTTACCAATGTAGACAGGTAGGACATCTGGAAAGAGATTGCTCAACCAGAAGTGTTATGGTGAATCAACCCCTGAGGCAGAATCAACCTGAGGCAGTGAACAATCCATGAATCATGACTGGTCAGACAAAATAATGTCATTCCAATATGTCATTTTATGATTTCATGGGTTAAATTGAGAAAGTAATTGATTGAGCTTTCCTTGATTAGTCCTATGAGGACTTACATTTTGTACAGTAATATTATAGATGTTTCATATTGTTCTTACATCTATGAAGGAGGATGAGGTATATAAGAGATCACTACTACAAAAACAACATTCAATGTCACTTTTTTGGGCGTCGGTTATTTAAACAACCTGACGCCTATAACATTCCATGTCGGCGATTTAGTAAATCCGACGTCTATATTCGAAGACCAGCCAGACACGGGTACCGCTTTGTATTCAACGTCGGCTAAGTAAAACAAACTGATGCCTAAAATCGCCCGCGAAATCCAATTTTTGAGCGAAAAGAAAAAGTGTCACATACATCATCGGTTTTTTAATTACTAACCGACGCCTATATAAGATGAAAATTTGGGTGAAAAGTGTCACATACAGTGTTGGTTATTCTTTGATAACCGACGCTGATAATGGTTCCCACCAAATAATTTAGGGCAAATATTGTCCTTTTGGACGTCGGTTTTGACTATCAACCGACGCTGAAGATGTTTAGGTGTCGATTGTTTAGACAACCGACACCTTTTGACAAACTTAATAGACCCGCAATCATCCGACTCTTCCCCTTTCTTCTATTTCATTGCGAGAATTCTCCTGCTCTTGCCGCCGCTGCTGTTGGTCGCCCGACTCAACCCCCACCCGCCGCTGCTGCTGTTTGTGCGCCGCCGCCGCTCCCCTACTCCTTCTATGCCGCTGACGTCTCTAGTCCCTAGTCGCCACGCCGGTCTCTGGTCCCTGCGGCTGTGCCTGCCTGCCCTGCGACTTCTGGTTTTGGAGCTCGCCGATATTCCTTGCTCGCCGCCGCCCACCACCGCCATTCTCCTCGCCGCCGACCTACTCGACCTAACCTCGCCTTGACCTCGCCTTGACCTGCTCGATCTGCTCGTTTGCCCAGGTACCTGCCGACCTACCCAGGTGGCACCCAGGCGCCCAACCTAGTTAGGCCTCTAGGATGCTTGGGCGGATGCTTGGGCTGCGCCAAGGCACAATGCTGCTGGGTGTATTTTTTAAAAAATTAAGTTATTTACTGATTTGTGTTTATTTATGTACTGATTTGTATTTATTTATGTACTATTTCAGGAATTAATTGATCATCTACTTCTTATTGCCATCTCCCTACCCCTCGCCTACTCACCTGCCTGCTTGCCTGCCTACTCGCCTACCCTCCGTCTCGCCCTCTCTCCCTGCTGACGCCCGACTGGGCTCAAACAAAGGTAAACCCTGTTTGATCAACATTGCTACTTGTATGATCCTAGTGATTAAAATCACTCTTTCCTGGTCCCCTCAGTAACTAATGTTCCCTTGAGATGAGTGTTAATTGATCTAGCTTGCTTACTTTCTTTGTAATGCCATCTTTTATGTGCTATGACCCACTAGTCACTTTTAGAGTATTAAAATGATGCAACTTGTACACTTGTTAAATTTGAATCTATAAATCCTATGAAATGATATCACCCCACAAAATCAGTAGTCACTATTATGTCTTGTACACTCTATAATCAAGATCTAATACTCTTATGCTATTTTAACACCATGATACATTTTTTGCTCATTCTAGTGGATTATTATGACCTATGATGACCTAACATGAAACCATGCTCTTAATGATATGATTTTGTTGGCCTAGAAACCCATCTAAGATTTACTCATTAGGTGTAAATCTTGGATAGTCCCCAGTTTGGGACTATTCTTCAACACCTAATCTCACTTAGGATGTAAGTGTATAATGTGTATTGGGTTTTCGAAAAAATTTCGGCAGCATTTCCCCATTTGTTCTCTAAGTACATATGTACTTAGAGAACAACGGGGAAATGCTGCCGAAATTTTCTTGAAAACCCAATACACATTATACACTTACATCCTAAGTGAGATTAGGTGTTCAAGGATGGGATAGGTGGTACACATTTATTATATATAAGAATGACATCACATGTATTTGTTAACCATAGACCCTAATCTTGTCCTAATATATACTTGTTTTCTCTTTGATCATAGAATGGATAGATCATGGATGTCCATTCGCAATCGCTGCACCCCAGAGTTTATATCTGGTCTTGATCAGTTTATTAGATTTGCCAAGGAACATAGGAAACCTGGAGATAGGTTCTACTATCCATGTAGGCATTGCGGTAACAACTTGAAAGTCAGCACTGGTGACGAAATCAAAAGTCATGTCATGTGCAACGGGATTGTACAAGGCTATACAGAATGGCACTGGCATGGAGAGATTTCAAACTCGAAACCAATGGATGTTGATAGCAGTGCTTGGGTGGAAGAAGAAATTGCCTTTGATGACGTAGATGTAAACGAACCCGTTCCAGTAGACATCGTTGATGCGATGCTGGATAGTTGTAGGGTAGAGCACACCGATCCACCTCCTATCTTTACAAACATTGTGCATGATGCTGAGATACCGTTATACACAGGCTGTGCTAAGTTTACGAAGCTTAGCGCTGTGTTGAGATTGTATAAGTTGAAAGCTAACAATAGATGGAGCGACAAAAGCTTCACTTCATTGTTGACTTTGTTGAAAGAAATGCTTCCTGAAGGAAACGAGCTGCCAATCTCAACATACCGGGTAAAGAAATTGTTGTTCCCAATGGGAATGGAGGCTAAGAAGATACACGCATGCCCGAATGATTGTGTATTATTTCAAAAGGACTATGTGGATTTGAAAGATTGTCCAAAATGTGGTGCGTCACAGTATAAATTGACGACTTTGGGGGAGTCCAAAACTGGTTCTCCTTCCAAGGTGATGTGGTATCTACCTATAATATCACGGTTTCAACGCTTGTTTGCAAATCCAAAAGATGCAAAGAATTTGAGGTGGCATGCAGATGTTAAGAAAAATAATGATGGGATCCTACAACATGCATCTGATTCCCCACAGTGGAAGAAGATTGATCTATTGTACCCCAAATTTGGTGAAGAAAGATAGGAATCTAAGACTTGGGCTTTGTACAGATGGGATGAATCTGTACGGGACACTGAGCAGCCAACATAGCACTTGGCCAGTCATGCTTGTTATATACAATCTTCCTCCCTGGCTGTGTATGAAAAATAAGTACGTTATGCTGTCATTGTTGATATCGGGCCCTAAACAACCCGGAAATGATATCGATGTTTATCTTGAACCTCTGATTGATGACTTAAAGAAACTTTGGGTTGAAGGTGTGATGACCTATGATGCTTCAAGAAGAGAGACATTTCATTTGCACGCTATGTTGTTTTGCACTATTAATGACTTTCCAGCATACGGGAATTTGTCTGGATATAGTGTCAAAGGAGCTAAAGCGTCTCCTATATGTGAAGATACACTGATTCAATAAGACTAAAACATGGCGGCAAGAATGTATATCTTGGTCATCAAAGGTTTCTTTCAAAATTCCATCCGTATCGTAGGAAGCGCAAAGCATTCAATGGATGGAATGATGAATGGAGTGCACCTAAACCTATAGCAGGGGATGTTGCTTATGAAAGAGTAAAAGACACTGTCAATGAATTTGGTAAGAAATCACAATGTAGTATGGCCACACGGAGTGACAATTCTTCATTCAAGAAGAAGTCAATATTTTGGGATCTTCCTTATTGGAGTTCTTTGACAGTCAGACATTATATCGATGTAATACACGTTGAGAAAAATGTCTGTGATAGCGTCATTGGTAATCTATTAAATATACCAGGTAAGACTAAAGATGGGATAAAATCCAGACTCGACCTACGTGAAATGGGAATAAGGTCAGAATTAACAGAATTACGTGAAATGGGTAATAAAAGAGCATACTTACCTCCCGCTTGTTACACGTTGTCTAGAAAGGAGAAGAAAGTTTTTTGTGAATGCTTGGTAAATGTTAAGGTGCCACAGGGTTACTCATCCAACATCGATAGATTGGTATCAATGAAAGATCTGAAGTTGATAGGTCTTAAATCTCATGATTGTCATACTCTAATGCAACAAATATTGCCCGTGGCAATTCGATCTATATTGCCGAAGCATGTAAGGTTTGCAATCACCAGACTTTGTTTCTTTTTCAACAGTCTATGCAACAAAGTTATTGACCCTGATACTCTCAATAATTTGCAAAGAGAAGTGGTTGTTACCCTATGTCAGCTTGAGATGTATTTCCCTCCTTCGTTCTTTGATATCATGGTACATCTTGTTGTCCACTTGACTAGGGAAGTGAAAATGTTGGGACCAGTTTTCTTACATTGAATGTATCCATTTGAACGATACATGAGCATTTTTAAAGGTGATGTTCGAAACCGTTATCGGCCTGAAGGGAGTATTATTGAAGGTTATGTGGCGAGAGAGGTTATGGATTTTTGTAATGACTTTCTGTGTGGTAATAACACTCATGTCAATGACAAGAATATTGAGGAGGGCAAAGGAATTTTGGGATCACGGGTGAAAGTAATCAACCATGCGCAGTTGGAATAAGGTCACTTGTATATTTTACACAACATGGACAAAGTGAGTGTTTATATCGAGGAACATACCAATTTCATCAAGAGACAACATCCTTGAGCAAGTTCAATGTGGCTTGCTAGAGAGCATAACAAGACTTTTACTAAGTGGTTTGAAGATAAAGTCTTACATCAACTATCTCAAACACCAAATGATATTACGGAAACTATCAAATGCCTCGCCTTTAAACCAAAACCGAATGTTATGTCTTATGAAGGGTTTGACATTAATGGGTTCACATATTACACAAAGCGCCAAGATGATAAGAGTGTCATCCAAAACAGTGGGGTCACTCTTCAAGTGTCGACTATGTATTTTGTAAGTGCAAAGGATAAGAGTCCACATGAAGCTAAAATGTCATATTATGGTGTCATTGAAGACGTATGGGAGTTTGACTACATATATTTCAGAATTCCGCTCTTTAAATGTAATTGGGTTGATAACACCAAAGGAGTTATAGTGGATGAATTGGGTTTCACTTTAGTGAACTTTGAAAAGATTGGTGAGAAGGGTGAACCATTCATATTGGCATCACAGGCGAAACAAATATTCTATATCGACGATCCTGCAAATGATAAATGGTCGGTTGTTCTTCATGGTAAAAGATAGTTTATTGAAGCTCCTATAGATGAAGAACAATACTATGATAAGTATGATGAATCCAGTCCATTCTTAGTTGGGTTGCCAACTCCACAAAATATTGAAGCTAATGATGACTTATATGTGCGCGGAGATCACAATGAAGGATTGTTAATTGATAAAAGATCACAATTTTAGAGGCATGCATGTTTATATTTTTTTATTGAAGCTAAATGTTTGCTTTTTTAATATCAGTATTTCACTAACTCTACACTAATAATTTTTGTTTGTATTCTCTTTGAAAAATAAATATAGGAAGAAGGAAGCCACACGACAATGGAACTACTTGGACCCCAAAGACTGGGAGGAGTTTGTTACCCAAAGAAAAATAGATGAATTCAAGGTATTAAGCACCACTCCCAATTTAATTAATATACATTTTTATGTATTCACCTATTCAAGATTAACCTTTAGTGTTACTAACCAAATCAATGTGCTAACTAAATAGGCTATCAACGATGCTCAACAAGCAAGCATCCCACACTAAGGTTATATAGATATATAGGCAGCAAGCCATGAAATAGCAAAAGAAGCCACAATGAAGAGAAGCATGATACAGATACAATGCATAAAGTGCAGCACACACAAGTGCTTCAGATTCATATAACAACATGACAGACTAACACATATATAGTGTATAACAACAACAACGCTGAATTTACATACAACACTAGCTTAGTACATATATAGTGGACTAAGGTGAAGAGTTAACAGGAGGACAAACAGATTTCACCACGAGTTAACATTGAAGAAGGTCTACTAACCTACACTGAGCTAAACAAGTTTATCAGTACTAGCCTAAGGCACAAGTACCGTTCCGCGGGACAATGACGGCTGTGGAAGCTTAGTGGCCACTACACGTTCAACTGGCCAGTGGCCACTAAGCTTCCATGACCGTCATTGTCCCGACGAACGGTACTTGTGCCTTAGGCTAGTACTGATAAACTTGTTTAGCTCAGTGTAGGTTAGTAGACCTTCTTCAATGTTAACTCGTGGTGAAATCTGTTTGTCCTCCTATTAACTCTTCACCTTAGTCCCACTATATATGTACTATGCTAGTGTTGTATGTAAATTCGGCGCTGCTATTGTTATGCACTATATATGTGTTAGTCTGTCATGTTGTTATATGAATCTGAAGCACTTGTGCGTGCTGCACTTTATGTATTGGACATCGATACCATACATGAGGTATTATATATAGTCTCATTAGTTAGTATGAAATATATCAATCTTATTTTTATATTATTACTTATATATACATCATTCTCTTTGCAGGTGTTTAAAACTGACCACACTATAGGTAAATACTTAAAAGATGTACATGCTCCATACACGATGGAAGTATTAAATGAAGTAAGAGAAGAAGGGCAAAAGCCATTCAAGCAGTGGGGACTGTAAAATATAATTGGGATGCTGATAGCGATGTTGAATGATATTTTGTAAATGAATATTTCTGAATGTTTATACATGTCTGAATGTTTATACATGTATTTGAATGTTTTTACATGTGTGAATGTGAGAATTGAATTGATGTCTGAATGTATCTACTTGTGTTAAAAGTATATTTGTTGATTTTGCAGGTTTGTGGCCTGTTTGTAGGCTGATATCAATGGATGTCGTAAACCTGCAGTTCAGTTTATGAACTGTAGGTTCTCATCCTACTGACCAGCCACAGTAGGCCTGCAAACTGATAAGAAAGAAAAAAAATAAAACCTAGGCGTCGGTTATTTATAGAACACCGTCATCAAAGGCTTACAACGTCGATTATTGGATAAAACTGCCGCCTAATATGTCAAACAACCCGATCGTGTAGGAAAGCACGACCGTGGCAGGATATGGCGTCGATTATTAGTATAAAACCGACGCCTATAGTACTGAACACGGCCGTGCAGGGAAGCACGGCCGTGGTGTCTGTGAATTTGGCGTCAGTTAATTAGTTGCAAACTGACACAGAAAGTGTCCTAGACGGCGCCCTTTTTGTGGCTCGAACCCTTTTGGCGTCGGTGTACTATACATAACCGACACCTATAGGTGCCCTGCTGGCGCGTTTTCGGTGGCGCGAAGCCTTTCGGCGTCGGTTAGAAAATCGACGCCGAAGAGTTTAGGCTTTAGCGGCACCCACATAGGCGTCGCTAGAAAACCGTCGCTAAAAGGGGTTAAACAACCGACGCCAAAGGCATGTTCTGTAGTAGTGGATGCCTGGATAAAATCCAAGAATGTTAGAACTTATGCTTATGATAATATGAAAAGAATGGAATATGATAGTATACATAGTGCATACTACTTGATCTCAATATTTATATACCCTGGCCATGTATATAACTATTGATGATAAAGTGAGTATGGAAACTCTTAGATTGTTATCTTTTTGATTGCTCTGATCAAGTAGTCATTCTGAGAAAATCCAATGAGTATCATGAAATTAGAAATATGGAATGGAAAAATGTGTCATATCCTAAGAATAAGAAAGAGAAAGCTGAAATAATTCTAGATCAGTATGTGTGTATGAGGAAGTAAAAAGTATACTCCTCATAAGATAAGAATGAGAACAAGGGAGGTGATTCCTGTTCGATAAAGTTTGTGTGTATAATAAAGATCTTTTCCCATAATGAGGAAATGGGAAATGTGATGAGATCACAAGATGCTCATGAACATGTTAAACAATTACAAAGAAAGAAATAATGATATGTGATCATCCTTAAAAATTCCTATGTTGAGGGTAGGGAACTTAGGATGAGACAAAGAGTAAATGATTCATGAATAATTGAAAACTCATGAAATAATAAAAAGAATATGATCCCTTGCTTTCTTTCCTTTCGGGGACATGGCAATCAAGTAAGTCTTAAGATACTTGTTGTGCATAAGATAAAAATGTTCATGTGATGGATACTTAGAAAAGTATCAGTTTATCTTGGACTTTGATTCCAAGGTGAAGATATATGTAACAAGTAATGTCCCAAGATGAAAGGAAGATAAATATGTGATGTATTTTCAACACATGTGATAGATACCAAGGTAAGAGATTCTGGTATCTAAAAAATATCAAATGGTTTATGTTGGCTACCTGGAATGGTCAACCTTGAAATTAGTTAATTATACATAAAATAGTATAAACATCACATGTTAGGGGTTTATGCTTTGCATAAACATAATAATTAGTGATATCTTTAAAATAAATTCTTAATTGATAAGTAACTTCTCTTTATGATGAGAAAATGTACAACTAATGAGATAGTTGGTACAAGTAACAAGGAATCCTAGTATTATGTCAGCAGATTAGAAGGCACAACCGAGGTATGAAAAGACTTATAGTCCCAAAAGGGTGATAGAACATAATTGTGGTCATGAAGTGAAATGCTGAATTAAATAAGGAGCATGGGAGACTCCTCAAAAACAAGAATCTATCACATGAAATGGTAAATTAAGAAAAAGTGTCACCTGACACAGAATTAACTCCACAATCATTAATGAAAGGACAATGGAGTATGCGTCATGTGTGTTTGATTCTATAAGAACCTTGTGTTGATCAAAGCTTTATGGTGTCTCCATGACAATGAAATGTTATGTGGAGACTAGATAGTATGATGAATGAAAAATATCTATCTTCCTTTATCTGGGATTTTAGGGACGAAATCCTTGTTAGGGGTTTATAATTTGTAACATCCCTGACCTGGGTTATGCCTTAACCCTGGGCGTTTTGCTTAAGCAAGTTAATCATATCCTTAATTTTATTTTGTAAAAAGTAATTAAGGCTCATGAGGAACTTATGTTTCACTTTTGGTCCTATTTGAATAACGTTGAAGTAATGTTTGCTTATTTTGGACTAAAGTGCAATTTACCCAATATGAGGGGTTAACTTGCAAATGTTACATGATTAAATGTTAATCATGTGTTGAAGAATCATGAGAATGAAGATGATGCATGGGTATGGCTTTCATAAGCCTGAGTACCAAGAAAGAGCTGATAAAGCAATGCTTTTGCATTAAAACCTAGTTTTTGTGTAATGGGCAATTTACCCAAAACCTAGGGTTCAATATGAAAATTACCTCTTCCAGAGAGTCCCTAATGCTTGTTGGAATAATTTAGAACAAATAAAGTGAGAGGGGAATCTCATTTGTATCACTTTGAAGGAGAGAGAATCTTGATATTAAAATAATCAAGATTTAAGCATGATTGAAACCCTAATTCAATTTAATGCAAAAATAGTTATATTAATTGGATTGCCCTTCAACCAAAATTGTGTTGGTTGAAAATCAACAAGTGTGAACGTCCTTGTGCCTTGCAAAGACAATGGAAATATCTACGTGAGTGGAGAACCCAATCACATTAAGAAAAGAAAAAGAAATATCCACTAACTTATGGATATTAATATTATATGATTTAAGGTGCTTAATTTGCTTTTCTCTAAATCATGGATAATGAAGAGGAATTCAGAGGTGATGAAGATATCTTTGCATGAAAGGAATTGAGGGGGGGAGAGGTGGCACCAATTTTGGAATTAAAAGATTTTTATAAGGCATTTTCTCTCTCATTGATTTCCTTATAAAAACACCTTTTACAACTCAAATCAAAGACTTTTTTGAATCCACTTCTTCTCTTTGCTTGCAAAACGACCAAGGGAGCTTTGTAGGATCAGGAGGACGACCCCCATCCTGTTGGTAAGCTTCTTGACTTCCTTTCACCTTAATTCCATGGTGGAAATAAAAAATCAATGCATGATTTCTTCTTATCTCGATCCCATCTTCAATTCTAACCATTCCTTTTCACTCAAAGCTTGAGAACGAGCCTTGGGATATTGAAAGGAGTTTCATACACCATTTTTGACGTGAGATTGAAGCTTTGAAGCTCAATTGGAGGTGGGTTTTATAACTTGAACCCTTAATATTGTTATTTCATTCAATTTCTTATCAATTGTTGATCATTTGTTCTTCTTGAAATTCACTTGATCAAATCAATAGAACCATCATGAAAATTACAGAAAAATATGAAGGATCATAGCTTGATGATGATGACATCATCCTAAGCATACACCTCAAAAATATCCTAGGCAAATGGTTTCAAAAGTTGGAAACCAATCAGTTTCATTGAATTGGTCAAACAGTTTCAACAAACCGTTAGAAACCAAACAGTTTCAAACCATTTGGAGTGGTTGACCATTTGAGTTAATAGGCTGATGTTGATGATTGATTACCCATTAAATTTAATTGATTGATTCTAAAGGGTTCATCAGATGAAGGTTAATCACTTACCAAACCTTAATCGGGTTAAGTGCTAAAATTACAATTGGTTGATTTAAAGTTTTGGGTTGATCAATCCAAACGGTCTCAAGACCATTTGGAAATCACCCAAACGGTCTCAATACCATTGGAGGTCAACCAAGACCATTTGGAGGTCTAGGGTTGAGTAATTTAAGATCCAGATATGTCAAATTGAAATGCAATCAATAGTTTAATTGGTGATCAATCCAATGATCTAAACCCTAATGGAATTTCACAAATTTTAATGATGGGATGGGGAAAACGGTCTCAAGACCATTTGGTGGTCATCCAAACGACCTCAAGACTGTTTGAGGTCAGGTCATATCATAATTGGATGATGATTCACCGATTTCAATTGAATCGGTTCCACAATGTTGATCATTGATGGTTCCTCAATTTCAAAACCCTAATTGATGGTTTCTTGATTATAAAACTTAGTTCAATTGGGTTCAAAAACCTAATTGAATGTAAAATTGAAGGATGATTCAATAGTTCAATTGATGAATGAATCAAGGACTCAATTGATAGTCGGTTCATTGATTGAAACTTTGAATTGTTTAAGTGTTGAAAGACCTTTTTGGTCCATTCGGTTTTGAGAGGGTTTGGACCAAACAGTCTTAAGACCGTTTGGGTCCAAACGGTATCAATACCATTTGAGACCAAACGGTCTCAAATCATTTGGAGACCCAAGTGATTACAAGTGTGAATTGTCCATATGGCTTCATTATTGTTTTGCCTAAACAATTTCAAACCGTTCGGAGCATCAATGGTCAAGAACGTTTGGGTGTTTCAACGTGATTAAGTCAATTGGAAACCCAAGGTGATTAAAGATAAAATGACCCTATGATTGTTACTAATTCATCTCAAAGATAATCACTAGGGTTGTACCTTTAAGGTACTAAGTGATTGGTAACCCTAGATGAGTTAATCCTTGAAGCTTAAGTAAGCAATATTTCAATACACTATGTCAACCCTAATTGAATGTATTTAATTAAAGGATTGGTAGACCTAATCTATCCAAGTTTGACATAGTCAACATACTTGAGAGGATGAGAGAGAGAGGAATCCATACATGTAGGACAATCATGTAATGGATAAGCCTCAATACTTTCAATATGTATAAACTAAGAATTTAGGGTATGATCCTTGATGAAGAGATCATGAAACCCTATTGAAGAAGATTGATGAAACTTAACCATAATTTAGGGCAATGCTAGATGTAACCCTAATCTAGGATAAGGATGAAACCCTAATTGAGGGTGATTCCATGAGAAACCCTAATTGAGGGTGATTCCATGAGAAACCCTAACTGAGGGTGATTCCACGAGAAACCCTAATTGAGGATGATTCCATGAGAAACCCTAAATGAGGGTGATGCCATGTGAAACCCTAATTGAGGGTGATGCCATGTGAAACCCTATGCAATGGTATGATGAGGATCCCTGTTACAGGGTGAAAGTATGTGAAACTCTAATTTTGAGTCATAATACATGAATCCCTAATCTTGGGCAATATGACAATAAAATAGCGGGTAATGCCTTATAAAGGTGAAATAGATCAAATGGTTGATCATAGGCAACCTTATAGTAAGCAATGCCTTAACCTGAAATGAGTCCATTTCATTAAAGATAGTTGGACAATTCTAATGTGTGACCTATGCACCACATGATAAAGGTGATAGGTTAGTGGTTAAAAGTATTAAGAGGGAAATACCTTAATACCAAATAAGTTGATAAATTTAGGCAAGATATAAGTGATGAGAGAAGGGATACATAAAGACATGATAGTTATTACAATTAGCAATTCAAGGTAGATATACCTTGATGAACCTCTAATACAATATTTTTGGATAAGAAACACATGAAGAGTGTTATGTAAACTGTTACAATAAGATGTAATGAGTTTGATGTATTTTGATAAGCATGGTCTATATACCTTGAGAAAAGGATAAGCCAAACTAATGAGTATGATATAATCATACCATGGAAAGGATGAGAAATGATCTCATACCTTGTATTGATAATCATTAATGATATATGATGAAAGTAATAAGTTTAAGTGAACACTTGAGATGTCAATGGATGCTCCTAGAGGTGTGGAGCAATATATTAGGGTTGGACTAATAATGTGAACATGAAACCCTAACTAATGTGAAATGGGAAATCCTCACCCTAAATTGAGTAATGGAATGAAAAATCCTATTTGATAGTAAACCCTAATCCTGATAAAGGAATGGTGGTGTTACTATTGTACCACATGATGTAATAAGTGATTTTTATGGCTGTTATTATGTGTATCAACCATACAGGTATCATGATATGATAAGCATAGCTAAATAGGAGCTATGATGATTATTTGATATAGATGTTGATTGGCCTTGTGAGCCATATGAACAAGTTGTTGCCTAGTGAAAGGTGACAAGACACTTTATGGCCTTGTGAGTCATGTGAGATGCTTGTGTAACAAGTATCATGTATACCCCGGTCTGAGGACCTAGAGGTAATAGTTACCTAATAGTTGGTAACAATGATTAGTGATGAACTGAGGGTATGAATACCCAGATTTGATAAGTATAATAATGATATTGTTGAGAGATGTGAAATTTCAAGTAATGAATTGAGGGACTGAGATCCCAATGTCTTTTAAAGACTGAGAAGTAATTGATGATAATAGTACATGTTTCTTTGTAGCAATTGTCATAATAATTCCTGTTTGAGAACTTGACTGATGCTAAAAGAATATGCTAATGTACTTAATTAATCAAGTGAAATCATATCATGTAGAGCCCTGACCATAGATCCATCAACGTCAGAATTTGGTGAATGGTGAAACGGGTTGCTCCGCGGCATAACTTAGAGTTCACATATTTTTGAATATGTGGGGGTCAATGGGTAAAAATATCCTTACGTCCTCTTAGGGGAATTGATGGAAGGTAAACATTAAACCTCTCAATCCTTCATTATATGTACCGGGATGGATGTATCATGAATCTCTCGATGATTGGGATGGATGTATCACAAATCTCCCAATAATATTAATGTCGGATCGATGGAGGTAAACATGAAATCTCTCGATTGCGAAGAGAGTGCAGCCGCCGCTGTAGCTCTATAGCAAAGTTGTCAGTATACCCTGGAAAGCTATATAGCAAAGACACAAGATGTCCTACATGTGATCTCTCACTGACTGAGATGTGGGAGGTCTTGGAAGCCGAGTCTTCCATTGACCTTGTATGGTACCGATTTCGACTTCGCAATGGTCTGTTGGAGTATGAGCGGTATACCTCATCTCTTCAGGGCATAATTGTGATTGCAAAATATAATCAGCCGTATAACATGTTTGCTTAAGGATTGAATACGGAAATTTACTGGCTGATGTTACATTTCTTTTATGCATCTCTAGTTGATAGATGTTATTTATATCTCTTTACATTCATTGCAAGTAGATGGATGAATCACGACTCTACCATGGGTAGATGCAATGTTCTCCGTAGGAAAGGAGATTACTTCACTCTGTTCATACAGTGATTTATCTACTGTTAAATATATATAAAATCCTTCTGCTCAATTTTATTCTAATAAACTGTAATAATAATGTTTTGGCAGAGAGTTATATCTCTCGCATGGGCAATTTACAAATTGTCTCACCCCCGTGGGATCCAACATTTTTAGGTGGACGCGGACAAGGAAACAGAATCCCCACAGCAATGAAAGGACAGCAACAACAGGGACAACAATGAGATCTCAGGTGGAGATACTGTCTGTCATGTCATATAGATAGTAGTCCTATGTGTCGTCTCTGTACTCTCAGGTCCTCGAGTTAGTAGTTAGTGCTTTTAATGAATCGATTTGAGATTTTGGCTTGATGCCTCAAGGTTTGTATACTACCCGTGTACAGTGTTAACATGACAGTTAATGTTTGTAATCCTCGAGAAGAGATGGTACAAGGCATGTACTTATGAACCATGTTGTAAATGTGTTACATTGGTTCCTGATGAAAGAGTTTTCCTATGGTTGGATCTCTTTGCAAAAAGTTTTAAAAATTTAGTGATTTTCAGTAATCCACTGTTAATGTTTAATTCCGCTTAATCAGTAATGATTTTTTCGACTGTCGTTACAGTTTTGATACCCATACACTCTTTTTTTATTAGGATCATTCAAATGTTTGTAACATATAAGGTTTATTACATACTCAAGTTAATTTCCATCGAAGTATTTTATTTTTATTGAATGATTATGTCATAGTTTCCCTCGGTCGACAAAGTTCTTGTCTGAGTGTAGCTCGGTCGATGTATTTTTCAACCAGGTGTTTTTTAGGATTTTGCAGGATTAAAATAGTGACGTACTCGGTCGACTATTTCTTCGACCGAGATGATCTCAGTCGACAATTTTCTCGATCGATGGTTTTACTATTTCTCCAGAAAATGCAGGGTTGAGACAGAAACTTCTTTGGTCGACAAATTTATTAGCCGAAGAGTGTCTCGATCGAACTTGTTGTAGACGGAGATTGTTTCTATTTTGTTTTCAGTAACCATTAGCAAGTAAAACACAAGGTACTTTCAATACAATTTTACAAGAATATGAAAATTAAAACTCAGTTTAGTTGGGATAAGACATTTTGAATACCAAAGTAATGTTTTAGGTCAAATCTCAACTAATCATATTCAAATTTTCTAAGTTTTAGGAACCCAAACTTGATCAACATCCTTTTTCCTATACAGACAAGAGAATGAATAATGTCCAAGACGTAAACAGTAATGACAACATATGGAATCAATTTCATTCCTCTTCTTATCTAGATTGTCTTTAGGCACATACATAACTTTATTCTTGGGTACTTGTGTCCTTTTCACTCTAGGTTTTTGATAGTATTTACCTTTGTGCTTATAACCTAGTCCTCTTCTTCCAATCTTACCAGAAGAATCTTTTATGATCTTATCAAGAATATCATTGTTTTTCAAGCTACTAATTTCCTTTTGTAATTTAGTAATTTCATCCATTCTCCTTTTAACATTTAACTTTTCTTGCTCTAGATTAGACAAAAAACTATCTCTTTCTTACATAATATCATCATAATTTAAATGAGTACACAAAATAGGTTGAGTTTGAAGATCATTCAACTTTGCAAGCAATTCAATCTTTTCTTGAGAAAGAAAATC
Source organism: Alisma plantago-aquatica (assembly GCA_963693085.1). Classification (NCBI taxonomy): domain Eukaryota; kingdom Viridiplantae; phylum Streptophyta; class Magnoliopsida; order Alismatales; family Alismataceae; genus Alisma; species Alisma plantago-aquatica. Next base: position 296,580,410 of record OY856412.1, read on the forward strand.
ATAGTTTGTTTCTAGAGTAAGCAACTTCATATTGCAATCATTGAGAGATGATTTCAAGGTAGAATTTTTAGAAATAATACTTTCCTTTTCAAAAGCAAGATCATTTAATTGAGCATACAAATCCTCATTAGTTTTAGTAACTCTTTTTAGTTTCTTTTTATAATCAATATATTTATCATGTAATTCCTCAATGCTAGCAATTAACTCTTCTTTAGATAAATCAAATAAGCTTACCTCATTTTCTTCTTCACTTGTAGTAGAAATAAAACAACATACCTCTTTGTGGTGAGTGCTAGCTTTATGGAGCTTTTCTTTCTTCATTCTCTTTGGATAGTTAAGTGTTGTGTGCCCCATTTCTTCACATTCGAAGCACCACATATTGCTTGTTGAAGGCTGACTCATGTTTCTCCTTTCTTTGTAAAGGTTGTAGAGACCACCACCCTTCATCTTCAAGACTCGATTAGAGCTCCTTGAAGCCTGCTCTGATACCAATTGAAAATACTAGAGGGGGTGAATAGGGTTTTATGATAATTTTTAAAAATTATTTAAGCAAACAACCAAAAAAATATTGGAGAAGGAGGCAAGGTGTTTAGAGTGGTTCCACCCTTAGAAAATACTAAGGGAGTCAGTCCACTACCTGGTTGTTTCCAACCGGGATTTTGAAAGCAATTGTATTTTATTACCTCGCAAGGATGTTACATAAGATACAACTACCTTCACAACCCTAAGGATAGCCTTCACCTAGAAGTAGTCCCACCAACCTTGAAGCAACCTTCCTTGAAGTAACTCCAAGATCCCCCTTTAAGTAGCCTTTCTCTTGAAGTAGCTTCCCATTGATACAACCTTCTTGAAGTAATCATAAGTCCACCGAGCTACCTTCACCACCTGAAGAAGCTCCAAAATTTTGGCAGCCTCCAACCTAGGAGTAGCAAAGGAGAACAAAATACAATAAAAGGAACAAGATTGGAAGAAATAAACAATGTTACCAATTGAGTACAACACTTTGATCCTATATCAAGCGTATTGATCTCCTATCCACTATAGATGAACGTGGTAGTGTGGTGGCTAGGAGATACTAGGCTATAGGACACTAATGTAGAACTCAAGGAAAACAGATTGCAAGTGTAGTTCAGCTTGTTGCTCACAAGGAATGATTAGCAAGTGTAATTGTATGCACAAGTGATGCTTTGGATGTCCTAAGGCATGTCCTATTTATAGGAATGGCCTACTAGTGCTTATGGACATTCTAGACACTTTCTAGGGTGTTCTTAGTGCTCAACTAGCCGTTAGGTGTCCACTAATTACATTGCAATGACTAGTTGTTTAATGCTTAAAAGTGCAGTCCAGAACCTTTCTCGATCGAGAAGTTTGTCGATCGAGAGTCTCTCGGTCGAGGAATTTGTCGACCGAGGGAAGGTCTGGAATGAGTGTATTGCAACATTCATTTCTAACTCCCAACCACTTTTCAACTCAGTCTAACGTCTATAGAATTTTCTAGACGGACTATTCTCGATCGAGAATATTGTCGATCGAGAGTGTCTCGGTCGAGGAATTTGTCGACCGAGAATGTCCCTGTTCCAATGTGTTGAGCCATTGTAACATACTGAATCTCAGGGTCTTCCCTGCAATTTACCCACTTCTAAGCTTTTCTTTGACTTTTAGTCCATTTGTACCTTTTCCATAAATTCCACATACTTTTGGATCATTTTTGGACTCCTTGTGCATTTTGAGCACAATTTGATGTTGAAATCACTATTTACCCTCATTGATGTAAATTGAGGGGTGTTTGTACAAATAACCCACATTAAGTGATAAGTTAGGGTTAATGTTGTAATTTGGTCATTAATGAGATTATATAGTAGATTATATTTATTTGGAGCTTTTTGGATAAATATATTATTAATAATGTGTATTTGAGTTCATATATGTGTATATTAACCTTAATTGTTTCTCTCTCCTCGAAATATGATTTTAGTTCATAATAATATGTTATTTTGTTAAGTAATGAGTATTTGTATCCTAATATGTTTTATATCTCGAGTTTACTCACATGTTTCTCATTAATAGCTTTTTCATATAATTCCTTGATTTTAATATATTATTATACTCTTTTATGAGCCATGTATTTATTAATGGCCATGTTATGCATTAAACGAGATTCTGATTATATAGCATCGTTCTATATGTTATTATGAGCATGTGGTCCAAATTTGGTGTCATTTGGACTTCATTTGACCCCCCAAATTGATTTTACAAGCTTTTATTATAGTGTGTTATAATAATTGAATCGATTTCATTAATATCTCTGTAACGCCTATAGTCCGGTTATTTAATTTGTCACGCGCCCCTTGGAAGCGATCCAACGGCTACGTTTTGACCCAGGCGCGATCTGACGACTGGGACTTTGTCCCCTACCTCCCGCTCAATGCGAGACAGAAGCCGTTTTCACGGCAGTTCGCCTCCCGATCCGATCTCTCTCCCTTCTCAACCATTTTTCATGATTCCTGTATCTTTGGATTCCTCTTCTCACGCCAGTTCGATTGAACCCTAGCTAACCGCCTATCTCCTCGAGTTGGCAAAACGCCCAACTGGGCTCCCTGCCTCCTCTTCGCGGAGGAGTTACAGAATAGGGTAGATATACCCTATTGCCTATCTGAGACCTATAAAACCCTCCTCAGCCTCCGCACGTCACTCCTCCACTATCAATTGGCCCTAGGTTACCCTCAGCCACCCAGACCTACTCGCTCTTCTTCTCCGGCAACGGCAGCCAGCCTCTCACACCTCCGACCTCCTCAGTGCAATCATGGGCTAGGTAACCATCCTTAGCCTCTTTCCTTCCTTTTCGCTTCTTCAGTTTGTCTCGTGGAGTCCCCTACCACCGTAACCTCTAGAGCCGCCGTCGAGCTCCTCCGGCGCTAGGCTTTTCCTGGCCATGGTGCTTCTGCGCCCACGGCAAAGCAGCCTTCCAACTCACCTTGGTCCCACGAAGGTAACCACGACCCTATATGTGCTCTCCCTTCTCGTTTTCATCGCGGTTTTGGTGGGTTTCGATCTTGCGATGTTTCCCCTGTTTCCTCCTGTCCGCGGTGGTCTTTAACTATTTTGCACCCGGCATCCCTTGTGTGTTGCTCCTTCAACATCGCCAGGGTCCGGCGAAGGTGATGCTTTCGTTTCCCAGTATCGGGCGTCTCTGGAGCTCAGAGTTGGCTCCCACCTCCGTCTCCCTGATGCTGCTCGCAGCCATGGTTGCGAGGGGAAGCAATCCAGGGCGTCAAATGACCCTGGAGTCCCCCGCTGCTGCCATCCTTAGCTTTTGACGCAGGGGCAACCTCGTCTTTTCCCCCCCTGAGTTCTTGCTTCTCGGTTGCAAAGCAATTGATTTGTGCAAATGACTCTTATGCCCTCGTATTTTTATTTTGTTTTGTTTTAACGAGCAAGGGCAGTTTGGTCTTTTCCTCTAATATTTACATCGAGTTTCATTTTGATTTAATTACTGTCACGCTATAGTTTTCTTAATTTCTGAGTGGTCAGATTTACTTAATTCATAGTAAATCGATCCTTTGTCAGAAAAATACGAATAAATAGTCGATGGAAAGGATTTTTGATGTAGAATTTGATTTTGTGGTTTTTGAGACCTGATTCTCAATGGTTTTCCGAAGTTTACTTTGAATGGCATTTTTAATATGTAATTGTTTTAAAATACATAATTAATTCATTTTAACTCTGTTTTATATAATAAAATATGTTTTGTTAATCAGGAAATTATGAGTAATCGTTTGGACTTGGTTTTGAGCTCTAAATCATAGTTTTGTAAAATTAGGGTTTTCCTATGATTTATGTCTTTATATATATATTAATACATGTGTTGTGTTTATAACTAGGATATATATGGATGGTTTGCTATCTGTTTGGTGGATATGATGGTAATGTATATATCTAAGGTATGTGCATCCTATTCTAGTATGTGAATCTTATTTTATGTATGTGACATCTATGATGAATGTGTGGAATATATAATGTGCAAACAATCCTAATCATTCAGTTGGGCTTTTATCCAACCCCTCAATTTATACTTGTGCTAGCCTTGTATTCCTTCTATTTACATTTATTGGCTCTTTACTTAGCTTATGCCTTTGTGGCTTAATCATTGGTATCCTGTGAATCATTCTTCTTCATATTTTGCCTCCTTTACTTGGAAATGCTCTAATCTTGTTGTTGGCTCATCTTTTGAAATACTTGGAAATCTTATACATATTGTGGTTGTTCTTGTGACTCATTTGAATGTAATTCCTTAATCTTGTCATTTACTATGTGGCTCATTCTTTTGGAATGATTTGGAACATTATATATTGTTGATGCTCATTGACAATTCTTGGAACTCTTGAATATGGATGTGACCTATGATGGTCTTATTATTTGTTTAATTGGGTTTTATTCCCAATGATTGTTGTATCTTGATTACTTTTCACTATACTGCCAAGTGACTATTTAAGCATGATGTATTTTAGGCCAAATGACAATGTAGTGTACATGAGTACAAACCACCCACAGGGCACTGGGGTTTTAGTCCCCCTGCCAGGCACTGGGGTTTTAGTCCCCCTGCCAATTTATATATATTTTTGAGGTTTGGGATGTTATTTCCCCTCTCCTCCTGGTTGAGGTCCGGTAGGTGCCTCACCCTACATTGAGATGAGTTTGTGTCTTAATATATGCATGCTATGTGATTTATTATTGTGGTGATTGTATATGGCAGTTCTCTCATTCTTAGTTGAATATCTTTCTCATTCTCTTAAACTCTTGTAACATGGAAAATCCTTTATTATGCAATGTTGTTTATTATTCATTTTCCAATGCTTTCTTTTTAACACATACCTTTTATCTTTCTCTTGCTGGATGACCCCAACCATCCAGGTTAGGGATCAGAGTGCGCATGGAAGCTTGGTGAACCCAAGGCTAAGGATAGGATAAGAAGATGAAGAACATATAATATATGATCATAGTTGCTTTTATGTTATATAGTAGTTTGTTTGGAGACAATGTTGCATTAGTTAAGTCTTCCTCTACCTAGATCCTTGTATGCTTGTATAAAGTTGTACTCCCATTTGGGGAAATTTTATAATGTACTCTTTATACATTTTTGAATAAGTCAAGATTTAATTCTTCCGCTGCTATCCAATTGATGATTTTGTTTATCATGATTTTAGTAGAGACTTTGGGTCTTTACAGCATGGTATCAGAGCATCAAGGTAGTCGGATTCTTGACTAGTTCAAAATTGTCTCCTAGATAGAACCCTTATCTTATATAGTTTTCCTTTAGTTAGTTTTTCACCTTAGAGTTGACCTATAAAGAATATTTGATTTAGGATCATAATAGTTTCTTATTAGAAATAAAATTTGTCAACTTTTTGGTGAATTGTCTAATTGAGTAACTATTAGAGCAAGAAGTTGAAGTGATGGTGTCTAGAAAGGGTCAGAGCTTAGGGGCTGGCAATATTTTCCTCCGCCCCACTAGTTTGGTCACGAGGACTCCTGAGCTCATATGACCTGGCCTGGCCTGATCTGAAACGGACAGCTCGAAATAGTCTACTCTTAGACATATTACCTTATTGTTGAATAACCTTAGAATCCTTTATATGATGATTTGATTTCTTTTCTCAAACAAAAATCATCTAGTAATCCCTAAGTATCTTATATGAGCCTTAGATTTCCTATGTTAGGGTTTAGTGTGCCCTATGTTACACCTTGAGTTGGAAGATAGAGTTTAGTAAGGCTTTTATGTTGGATTTTATACCCTTACAATAGTTTGACTTAGTCAACCTTTTGAGTGGAAAGGTAGTGTTAGTACCTTGTTAGGTTTTGGAGTTGTTGATTTCGAGGACGAAATCCTCTTTAGGGGGTTGGAGTCCCTCAATGCCTTGAAATCAAGTAACTCTAACTCCTTAGACATGGGAATAGGGAGCTTATGTGTTTAGAGTTTAATAAACCTAATATGTTTGTAATTCATCTTGTTTGTTTATAACTAATGGATAAGTCACATAATCCTTATGCTTGAACCTTAATATACTCTTGTTGCACCTAATCATTAATTTTTCATATGTGGATATACATAGTTTGGGTTAAGTCACCCTAATGATAAAATATGTAATGGTAAAATACACCCTAAGGATGCCTTGATATGTAAGGGTCATGTTGACCTAAACCCTAAGATGTAATCATCTAGCCTTGACAATACATATATACCCTTCATGCCTTTCTTGACACATTAGTGACATTAGGTGTAATCACATGATATACCTTAATGCATGTAAATGGATTGTAATCCCTTAATCATAGTTGTGACCTAATTATCAACACATGTTAGGCATAGCACCTTGTTTACTAAAATACATCTCATTGATCATCTTATTGGTTTATGAATAAAATCAGTAATAGGATAATGAGTAATTAGATTCATATAATGTGAGGTTAATTCATAGTAACTAGTGTTGTGAGGGAACATGATTAGTGATGGCATGGATATGAGTATGTTAGATGTTGTGACCATATGTTCCTTGGAGATAAGCCATATACCCTTAGACCTGTTATTAGGGTAATAATTTGTTGGATAAAATTATATGGCATAATCCCACATGATGTAGTTTTTGGGTTATAATGTTGAGTTATTTAGGTTTTGACCTAATACATTATTGTGGTTGGGAATGGTTTAATATAGGTTGTAATGGCCTTGTAAACCCTAATTGTGCTTAAAACCCTTAATGAGGGAGATACCCTTGATATATAGTTGAGATATAATTGTTTTGTAATAAAATGTGGCACAAGTGTTAGTATGATAGACATGCTGCCTTTTCATGATAGAGTTTATGCAACAAGATGTTAGTTTGAGTTTGATAAATGGATATAGGTTTTGTGGAAACCTTAGTAACACCTCACCTATGTAGATTTATGTGGTACCCTAGATTAAGGGTTATAACCTAGTTGTTTATGGTTGGGATGTTACACACTCACCCTCTCTTTCCTCTTGTTGTGATTTCGGGGACGAAATCCTCTTTAAGGGGTGGTGTGCTGTAACATACTGAATCTCAGGGTCTTCCCTGCAATTTACCCACTTCTAAGCTTTTCTTTGACTTTTAGTCCATTTGTACCTTTTCCATAAATTCCACATACTTTTGGATCATTTTTGGACTCCTTGTGCATTTTGAGCACAATTTGATGTTGAAATCACTATTTACCCTCATTGATGTAAATTGAGGGGTGTTTGTACAAATAACCCACATTAAGTGATAAGTTAGGGTTAATGTTGTAATTTGGTCATTAATGAGATTATATAGTAGATTATATTTATTTGGAGCTTTTTGGATAAATATATTATTAATAATGTGTATTTGAGTTCATATATGTGTATATTAACCTTAATTGTTTCTCTCTCCTCGAAATATGATTTTAGTTCATAATAATATGTTATTTTGTTAAGTAATGAGTATTTGTATCCTAATATGTTTTATATCTCGAGTTTACTCACATGTTTCTCATTAATAGCTTTTTCATATAATTCCTTGATTTTAATATATTATTATACTCTTTTATGAGCCATGTATTTATTAATGGCCATGTTATGCATTAAACGAGATTCTGATTATATAGCATCGTTCTATATGTTATTATGAGCATGTGGTCCAAATTTGGTGTCATTTGGACTTCATTTGACCCCCCAAATTGATTTTACAAGCTTTTATTATAGTGTGTTATAATAATTGAATCGATTTCATTAATATCTCTGTAACGCCTATAGTCCGGTTATTTAATTTGTCACGCGCCCCTTGGAAGCGATCCAACGGCTACGTTTTGACCCAGGCTCGATCTGACGACTGGGACTTTGTCCCCTACCTCCCGCTCAATGCGAGACAGAAGCCGTTTTCACGGCAGTTCGCCTCCCGATCCGATCTCTCTCCCTTCTCAACCATTTTTCATGATTCCTGTATCTTTGGATTCCTCTTCTCACGCCAGTTCGATTGAACCCTAGCTAACCGCCTATCTCCTCGAGTTGGCAAAATGCCCAACTGGGCTCCCTGCCTCCTCTTCGCGGAGGAGTTACAGAATAGGGTAGATATACCCTATTGCCTATCTGAGACCTATAAAACCCTCCTCAGCCTCCGCACGTCACTCCTCCACTATCAATTGGCCCTAGGTTACCCTCAGCCACCCAGACCTACTCGCTCTTCTTCTCCGGCAACGGCAGCCAGCCTCTCACACCTCCGACCTCCTCAGTGCAATCATGGGCTAGGTAACCATCCTTAGCCTCTTTCCTTCCTTTTCGCTTCTTCAGTTTGTCTCGTGGAGTCCCCTACCACCGTAACCTCTAGAGCCGCCGTCGAGCTCCTCCGGCGCTAGGCTTTTCCTGGCCATGGTGCTTCTGCGCCCACGGCAAAGCAGCCTTCCAACTCACCTTGGTCCCACGAAGGTAACCACGACCCTATATGTGCTCTCCCTTCTCGTTTTCATCGCGGTTTTGGTGGGTTTCGATCTTGCGATGTTTCCCCTGTTTCCTCCTGTCCGCGGTGGTCTTTAACTATTTTGCACCCGGCATCCCTTGTGTGTTGCTCCTTCAACATCGCCAGGGTCCGGCGAAGGTGATGCTTTCGTTTCCCAGTATCGGGCGTCTCTGGAGCTCAGAGTTGGCTCCCACCTCCGTCTCCCTGATGCTGCTCGCAGCCATGGTTGCGAGGGGAAGCAATCCAGGGCGTCAAATGACCCTGGAGTCCCCCGCTGCTGCCATCCTTAGCTTTTGACGCAGGGGCAACCTCGTCTTTTCCCCCCCTGAGTTCTTGCTTCTCGGTTGCAAAGCAATTGATTTGTGCAAATGACTCTTATGCCCTCGTATTTTTATTTTGTTTTGTTTTAACGAGCAAGGGCAGTTTGGTCTTTTCCTCTAATATTTACATCGAGTTTCATTTTGATTTAATTACTGTCACGCTATAGTTTTCTTAATTTCTGAGTGGTCAGATTTACTTAATTCATAGTAAATCGATCCTTTGTCAGAAAAATACGAATAAATAGTCGATGGAAAGGATTTTTGATGTAGAATTTGATTTTGTGGTTTTTGAGACCTGATTCTCAATGGTTTTCCGAAGTTTACTTTGAATGGCATTTTTAATATGTAATTATTTTAAAATACATAATTAATTCATTTTAACTCTGTTTTATATAATAAAATATGTTTTGTTAATCAGGAGATTATGAGTAATCGTTTGGACTTGGTTTTGAGCTCTAAATCATAGTTTTGTAAAATTAGGGTTTTCCTATGATTTATGTCTTTATATATATATTAATACATGTGTTGTGTTTATAACTAGGATATATATGGATGGTTTGCTATCTGTTTGGTGGATATGATGGTAATGTATATATCTAAGGTATGTGCATCCTATTCTAGTATGTGAATCTTATTTTATGTATGTGACATCTATGATGAATGTGTGGAATATATAATGTGCAAACAATCCTAATCATTCAGTTGGGCTTTTATCCAACCCCTCAATTTATACTTGTGCTAGCCTTGTATTCCTTCTATTTACATTTATTGGCTCTTTACTTAGCTTATGCCTTTGTGGCTTAATCATTGGTATCCTGTGAATCATTCTTCTTCATATTTTGCCTCCTTTACTTGGAAATGCTCTAATCTTGTTGTTGGCTCATCTTTTGAAATACTTGGAAATCTTATACATATTGTGGTTGTTCTTGTGACTCATTTGAATGTAATTCCTTAATCTTGTCATTTACTATGTGGCTCATTCTTTTGGAATGATTTGGAACATTATATATTGTTGATGCTCATTGACAATTCTTGGAACTCTTGAATATGGATGTGACCTATGATGGTCTTATTATTTGTTTAATTGGGTTTTATTCCCAATGATTGTTGTATCTTGATTACTTTTCACTATACTGCCAAGTGACTATTTAAGCATGATGTATTTTAGGCCAAATGACAATGTAGTGTACATGAGTACAAACCACCCACAGGGCACTGGGGTTTTAGTCCCCCTGCCAGGCACTGGGGTTTTAGTCCCCCTGCCAATTTATATATATTTTTGAGGTTTGGGATGTTATTTCCCCTCTCCTCCTGGTTGAGGTCCGGTAGGTGCCTCACCCTACATTGAGATGAGTTTGTGTCTTAATATATGCATGCTATGTGATTTATTATTGTGGTGATTGTATATGGCAGTTCTCTCATTCTTAGTTGAATATCTTTCTCATTCTCTTAAACTCTTGTAACATGGAAAATCCTTTATTATGCAATGTTGTTTATTATTCATTTTCCAATGCTTTCTTTTTAACACATACCTTTTATCTTTCTCTTGCTGGATGACCCCAACCATCCAGGTTAGGGATCAGAGTGCGCATGGAAGCTTGGTGAACCCAAGGCTAAGGATAGGATAAGAAGATGAAGAACATATAATATATGATCATAGTTGCTTTTATGTTATATAGTAGTTTGTTTGGAGACAATGTTGCATTAGTTAAGTCTTCCTCTACCTAGATCCTTGTATGCTTGTATAAAGTTGTACTCCCATTTGGGGAAATTTTATAATGTACTCTTTATACATTTTTGAATAAGTCAAGATTTAATTCTTCCGCTGCTATCCAATTGATGATTTTGTTTATCATGATTTTAGTAGAGACTTTGGGTCTTTACAGCCATGTACGAAGTGTGTGTATCAATGTGTAATTGTGCTTATATATTAAGGGAGGATCTTTCTTAGTGTTGTGAGTGGATAGGGAAGATCTAACACTTGATTTACATGATGTCTAAGTACTTGTACATTATATATTTGTACAATTTTTACATTGAGTACAATCATGAAAATAAAGTAATTTAAGTATATTGATCTTCCAATTTGTATTGCTCTTCAACTATCCACTTCCTTATTTGTTTATCCCTGAAACACTCAAATAACAAGTTAGATCCACAAGAATGAAATGTTTGTCATCATCGAAACAAAGGGTTTATAATGTCCAATTTAGCCAACAAGATAATCATGCTGAAAATGAAAATGATTTGGCCACACACAAAATCAGTAACACATTGGTTACGTGTAGGGGGAAGGTTGATTTTTTAGAGAGTTGAGAATTTTGTATTTTTGAATAGTGGTATTACCAGACTGGCAGGTGGTGAGGTGGAAGTAGCTATGCATCATAATTTTAGTGTGACATGGCAGGACATTTATTGTGTGAAAGAGAAACTTATTTTGCATATAACTTTTAATCTGTGATGAATTTTTTGACAAAATAATAACCATTGGACTCTGTGAAAAAAAAAACTTTCCAGTAAGACTGATGTTGACACACTTTTGAGAAAAATGACACCAAACAAAAAAATGAGTATTATAGGACATTAGTTGGAGGTGATGTGATGAGAGAAAATTATTTTATTTATAACTGTTATTTAGTATTGAATTTTTTATTGAAATAAAAAATTGTTAGATTCTTTGCAAAAATATATATCAACAAGACTAATATTGATATTCTTTTAAGAAAAAATGATATAAAAAATAAGTGTTATACATTGGTGATAATGTTTATTTTTTCGCTAACACACTAACTCAAAAATAAATATAAAAGAAAAGATATGAGTAAAGTAAAAAGAAGAGAGAAGCGAAGTAAATATGGGAGATCAAAAGTGGGATCGGAAAGGAAGGATATGAGGAAAGTGAGGAGGGAAGTAAAAAGAGGAGAGGAAGAAAGTGATGATTTTTCACTTACCCTTTCACTGCTTAAACAAAGTTGATTAAGTTCATTAATTTTTAGACACCATTAACTTTTTTGTGCCTCAATTACCCATGCTTGGACGGACTTATCCATTCACTAGGCGTCATTTCATGTGCCACTGAGCATTGATTAAGTTCATCAAGTTTTGGGTGTCATTATCTTGTTTTGGGTGTCAATTATTCATGTTTGGGTGCACTTACCCATTCACATGGCGTCATTTCATGTGCCACATGGCGTTGATTAAGTTTATTAAGTTTTAGGTGTCATTATCTTATTTTGAGTGTCAATGACTCATTTTTGGTTGCACTTACCCATTCATTGGACATCATTTTATGTGTCATTGGGCGTTGATTAAGTTCATTAAGTTTAAGACGTCAATAACTTGTTTTGGGTATCAATTACTCATGTTTGGGTGCACTTACACATTCATTGGGCGTTGATGAAATTTATTAAGTTTTGGACATCATTATCTTGTTTTGAGTGTCAATTACCCATTTTTGAGTGCAGTTAGTCAGTTACCCATTCGTTGAGTGTCATTTCATGCGCTACTGAGCATTGATTAAGTTCATTAAGTTTTGAGTAAATTGTTTTGGGTGTCAATTATCCATGTTTGGACGTACTTACCCATTCACTGAGTGTCAATTCATGTGTCATTGTGTATATTAAGTTTATCATGTTTGGGCACCATTATCTTATTTTAGGTGTCAATTGCCTATTTTTGGACACATTTATTTATTCATTGGGCGTCATTTTATAGTAAGTTCATCATGTTTGGGCGTCATTTCATAGGGCGTTGATTAAGTTCATCATGTTTGGGCGTCATTAAGTACTTTTGGGTGTCAACTGTCCATTTTTGGGCGCACATACCCATTCATTAGGTATCGTTTCATGGGGATATTCATGTTTGGGCTCCATTAATATTTTTTGACGTCAATTACTCATTTTTGGGCGTACTTACCCATTCACTAGACGTTAAATGAGCAAAAGCGCTAAAAAATGAGAGATACATGCCCAGAAATTGATTAAATACGCCTAATCTTTTGTTATGACTTCCCTCCTCTTCTTATTACTTCCCTCCACTTCTCTTGTTGATCCTCCTTTTTGCCTCACTTCCCTCCACTCCCTACTCACTTCTCTCCATTTTTTTCTCTTTTGAAAATGATGCAAAATGGAAAATATAGTTGAAAAAAATGTGGTAGGACAGAGTGGTAGCATGTGAGGACCGTTGGGAGGAGTGGCCGGTGGTGGAGACCGGTAGCAGGTGGATAGGTTGGATTGAAGCAGTGGGTACAACCGGTGGTGTCAGAGGGGGTGGTTTGAGCAGGTGGTATTTCTGCGCGTGAGATGCGCGTTACAGGGCATGAGTCCTGCTACAAATTAACAGAAAAATTGTCATTAAAAATACAATGAGTGTACACATAAGTTTAATATGGAAAACTACATCACAACCCCGCCCACAAAGAAAAGAAGAAAACTACATATTACATCTATTTAGTATCCACTTGTAGTCAAGATTCATCAACTGTTGAGCTACTCATCTGTACGGCTACTGTTTCCAATATATCCTGAATACCCATCAGTCTCAGTTGTTCTGAAGAATCAGCGACAAATACATAAAATTTGTTATGAACTTCAATCCAGCTACAACCAGGCTGCTTGTACACTCCCCTGTCTCTCATCATTACCCTGACTCTTTCCACTTCCTCCCATTTGCCAATTCCTGCATTTAGGTTTGATAACTGAACATAATTAGAAGAGTTCTCAGGCTCAAGCTCAACAAGCTTATCGACGGCAATGTTCCCAAGTTTTAGGTTTTTATGCACCCAAGATCCTCGAAGCAATGCTCCCCAAATACCTGCTGTTGGCTTAATTGACATCCCTTTTACTAATTTATATCCATCTTCTAATCTACCAGCTCGTCCTAGCAGGTCAATCATGCAAGCGTAATGCTCTGCACTATGTCCAACAGCATATTCTTCATTCATTAGAGACTTAAACAAAGACACGCCTTCAGAAACCATGCCTGCATGGTTACAAGCAGACAAGACACCTATAAAGGTAACTTCATCAGGGTTTATGCCGTTTCTCACCATTTGTTTGAAAGCTGTAATAGCTTCCTTCCCGTTACCATTTAAAGCATATCCAGCAATCAAAGAGTTCCACGATACAACATCTATAGTTAGCATCTGCTGAAATACCTGTTTCGCTTCTGACATGCGACCACACTTTGCATACATGGATATTAATGCATTTGTAGCAGATAAATCATTAAGATAACCACGCCCTATTAGGTGGCTGTGGATTTGCTTACCGACACAAAGGGCAGCAAGGTTCGCACATGTGCTGAGGCCAATGACCAATGAAGTTGAGTCGGATTTCTTTCCATCTTCCCTCATCAACTTAAAATGCCATAGTGCTTCCATGTACAGCCCATTCTGGTTTAGACCAGCTATTATGGTATTCCAAGAAACAATGTCTTTCCTGCCCATATCATTGAAGAATTTAAGAGCAATTGGCATTTGCCCAACCTGAACAAAACCTGTAATTATTGTATTCCATGACACCACATCTCTTTTTGGCATACGGTAGAATACATCCAGTGCCTCCTCCATTTTTCCGCATTGCACATACCCAGACATCATAGTGTTCCAACAGATTATATCTGGGCGTTTAATTTTCTCAAACAATTGTTTGGCATCATCTACCTTATTATGCTGAAAATATCCAGCAAGCATTGTCGTCTGGGCCTCAACGTCTTTGCAAGGCATGCTATCAAGTAGTTCCCTTGCCTCAATGAGTTTGGCACCACGGACACATCCATTAATCATCGTAGTCCAGGAAATGGAATTCCTTTCCGGCATTTCAGAGAACGTCTTCAAAGCTTTGTCAAGTTCCTGTGCGTGAACATAGCCAGCTAACATCGCATTCCACGCAACTAGTGTCTTCTCGGGCATCTGCTCAAAGACACTACTTGCTTCACTAGTCCTGCCACTCCTTGCGTACCCATTAAGCATAGTTACCCAAGAAACAGCATTCCGACATGGGATCCTTTGAAAGAGCTTCCAAGCACTGTCCAAATCACCAACACGGACAAACCCATCAAGCATCAAATTCCAGGAAACCACATCTTTCTCTGGAATCTCAAGGAAAAACTCCAATGCCAGGCCAATCTCCTCGTTTTGGGTGTACCCAGCAAGGAGCGAGTTCCAGGAAACTTTGTCCTTCACGGGCATCATGTTCAACAGCTCCTGAGCCTCGTTGAATCGTCCATTTTTTGCATAACCCGTGATCATTGCGTTGTAACAAACAGTGCCCTTGTCATGCGGCATCATATCAAAGACCTGCCTGGCTCTGTCCAGCTCCCCATTCTTGGCAAGACAAGAGATAATGATTGTCCACGAGAAGGCATCTCTATGTGGCATTCTGTCAAAAAGTGCATAGGCCTCTCCTACGAGGCTATTGTAGGAGTAGCCGGCGATCATTGTATTCCAAGAGACTAAGTTCTTACTGCGCATAGCGTCGAACAGACAGCGTGCCTCATCTATTCTCCCATTCTTCGCATATGCGGAGATCATGGAGTTCCAGGTGACCGCGTTCCGGCAAGTCATGCCATTGAATACCTTGGCGGCGTCTTCAACCCTTCCACATCTGGCAAGCTCTGTTATTTTGACATTCTGCTCGAAGATTAGGGACCCGAATTTGTTCGAAACCCTGAAGCGCATCTGCAACTAGCATGAGAGGCCCTATCCGCGAGTTGTGGGCTTTAATAGCTTGGGCGTGCGCGGCACTAGGTCTTGTTTCGGCTTCTGCTCTCGCATTCACCTTGACGTTCATATCGATCGGTCGTCGAGTGGACTATGGAGAAAGTAGGCTCTCGGAGACGCGGGGGGTGCCGGGTGGGGAGCGCCCTTCGACATCTGCAGGTATTATACATGAGAGCGAGTGAAAAATATACCAAATAAAAAATTCCTTCCAGCCCCACTATTAGGATCATTTTCTTCACATATTATCTCCGCAGTGTCCAATCAAACTTGAAATCCTGACTCCACCACTAAATCAGGAATTTTATTTTATTTAAAAAGGATGTCTTTTTAAAATAATAGTTGTATGTTAACGGAACATTTTGCTCTTGAAAACAATATGTGAAATATTAGCGCACTTGATCGATATAAACAATGGTTTTTGATATCTGTATGGTTCGCTTGGCTACAAATCACATGGATGTTTTGTATCAAAATTTTGCTTCAAATGTCATTCCTACTTCTCCTACCCATGTAAGAGAGCCCTTAACTATAATGATGCTTATGTCCGTATACAAGAATATGTTATAACTTGGAAAACCTTTTTTAGAGGAAAAATCATCACTTAAGTGCTCAAATACCCATTCTTACCTGGTGAAGTCTTCGGCCTCATTGCCTATGGTATCTGATCACCCCAAACGACAACCACCATCCAAATAAAAAAAATCCCTCCATTTGATCCCTAACTCCAGATTCTAGAATTGCATACACATCATTACATTTCTAAACATGTATCTATGTATTTGACCACTCGTGATCCTTTCAGTCATCATTCTGACACCAACTTCCACCCCTCTAAAAGATACAAAAATAACCTTCTCTCCCAATCAGCCCCCACTTGCCTGCCTACCGCGTCCTTGACCCTCGCACTTATCATCCTTTCACATACAAACCCCCAAATCCATCTGCTCAACTTTCTCTAATACATCACCTTCTGTCCCTCTGGACACCCATGTCTGGCCGTCTTGTCAGCCTATGTCGACTTGCCCTTTAAACTTCAACTTCACTTAAACTCTACCCTTACAGCTGTTGGATTAGCTTTAAACATTGTTTCTAATATTGCCTTCCTCGCCCCTCCTACAATATCCATGGTGATCACCCAAAATTCTCACGAAACCCTAATCCCAAACAGACAAATCTTGGACCCACAAATTCTAACCTCAACGACCTTTCCACACGTTAAAAAAAAATCACTACCTCACTGTCAAAAATACCTAATCCTAACCATAACTTTGACATCCATCTTGACCTCCCCTTATCAGGCCTCAGGAAACCTCACATCCTCAATGGTAAGATGATTGTGGTCTTTCTTGACCTTGGTACTGGTCTCGAATACTTCCTATTTATGACTATCACTAAGAAACTTATCTCCCTCATCCCAAACACAACCATCCCAAAACCAAAACCATCTCAAACTTGGAGCTACTCTACATCCTCATTTCAACCCCATAGATAGAATAAATGGAGGGTCACTCCTTATTTGATTCCTCCAATGTAGAGTGGAAGCTATCATATTTAGGTAGTATAATATTTGGGGCTTCACTCAACCCATACACCCTCATCAACTATTCATTGTCTGTGATCTTATTTCCAATCTATGGCCTTACCAGGCCTTTTAGATTATTGTTCATACTTCATGTGGCTTCCTCATAGATGTCCTAGAAAACCTTGCTGCACATGTAGACTATAGACATTCCAAACTAGTTGTATTTGAAAAAATGGACTTCTCATACATTTCAACATCATATACGAAGACCACACATACCCCATCACAGTCTCTGTCCTTGATGTACCATACAATGACACAAACTTCACTTTTGAGATCCCTTTCCACCCCTAAAAGTTACCTATAAACTAGCCCAACCCATTTGTCATGATACAACCACCATTCTAAAATGGCCAGGGTTCAAGAAGCAAAAAGCTTTCCACATCTTCAACATTCCACCATCCCAGGACACTAAGAATGCGATAACTACTCAAAAGACAAACACCAAACAAAAACTAAAAAAACACATATTCTAAACCGCCTAGTAAATCCTTGTCTATTATCCACATAAAAAATTCCTTTGTATGGATCTTAAAATATGATCCTTGGTCCTAAGATTTTGTCAACCGTGTAAGAAAAAACTAGATCACCTTATTAGACAACAGATAGATCTTCTTTGTTATCACTAAATAAGGCCACCACACCATAAGCCTAACAAATTCCCCTTGTTCCATTGAATTTAGCATGCCCACTCAACCTTTTCTTGTTAACAAAATATGAGCAATGGAAAAAATATAGTGTGCTCCATAAAATTCATGGAGATCATATCCTTTGCCTATGGGTCCAATGCAACATGGGGACATGTTTCCACACTCCCTCAGCTGCCATGCAGATAGATGTCAAGCAGACAAACAACCCACACTTCCAATCTCTAATATTAATTTTATCTGCAATCCCCAAGACATCTACAAGTTCTTCACCCTCTATGTCACCACCACCTAGTTCTTCTCTTCTTACACCAGATATCTCATTACCTAGGCCACCCTCCCTATGTTGGTCAAATTTTCTTGCGTGTATCTCTCTATAAAAAATGGTCTTACTTTTACTGATGAACCTGATGAAGTCTATTTTTTCAAACAGAATAGTGATGATCTTTTAGAATCTCTCTTAGTTAAAAGTTGATGTCATGGAACCTTTAATTACCCAAATCCTAAATCCAAATGACTAGAAAGTCAATGGTGTTGTATCACTGGTCTCTAGAAGGGGGGTTGAATAGAGCTAAAACACGTAAACCAAAACATTAGACATTCAAATTACTTCATGAGATAAGGTTGCAAATATGGAATTTGAGTGCAACTAAACATACATAGAAACGATGAGAGAGATTGGATAAGAATAAGAACACAATCTATGTATAGTGGTTCCAAAATCCAAACTAGGAGAGTGTATGTCTACTACCTAGAGAGGTCAAACTCTAGGATTTTTCAACATGTCTCACTCCTTATATTCCATTATAAGTGTTACAACATATGACCTTCCTTTTTCGGGACAAGGATACCCAACCTTCCCTTTGAGGACAAGGGATCCAATAAACTCACAAAGGACTTACCTATCCATGAACAAGAGTTTTCTACCTCACCAAGTACTTACCCACTTTTGCAATGAGTCTTCCTCCTTCACCAAGGACTTACCCACTCTTGTAACAAGTCTTCCGCCTTGAAGGAATTACCCACTCTTGACTTGAATCTTCTGCCTTTTACGTCACCTTCACCAAGGAGAAGCTTTCACTAAGGGATTGCTTCCCTCCTTCTTCTTCACCTCTCTTAGCCAAGAGAGATAATATTCATCTTCATGGTAGAAAGAGAGATTGGGAGGGGTGGAGGAAGTGAGAGCCTCACAAGATATATATGTAGGACTAGCTCTCTTACAAATCCCCTACTCACTCTAATGGATGTAGCAAGTGATTAAGCTTGATAGTGGAAGGAAGCTCTTAGAGGCAGTCAACTATAATATAGGGACCTTCATAGTGCTTGGATAACCATGGGATGAAGCCCAAAGGGTCCTATTTCTAGTTGAGGTTCTCCACTAGCATAGAGACGAATTCTAGTCATTTGGGGTGTTGCAACAGATCTATTTTTGAGTTTTACAACACTCCAATGACTAGAAACACTTTTTCTACACATTCTGTACAGTCCATTTGGCCGAGTTTCAAAAAAGGTAACTCAATGGATAACACTATGCGACAAAGCACATTTGAGTTGTCGATCGAGTTTATCTTGGATGAAACTAGGCCGATGGCTTAAATTTGATTTGCCTTTACAGAGGTGTTAGTCGAGTTTGTCCTGGGGAAACTCGACCGACCCTGGAAGTTCCCAAGATCCATCGAGGGTGTCAGTCGAGTTTACCCTAGATGAAACTTGACCGACAAAAGTCCATGTGATGAATTTCGGAAAATTCCATAAAAGTGCTTAAATATTCAATTTAAGAGCTCCTAATTTTTTCTAAGCTAATTATAAGTCATACAATCATTAGAAGTGATTTACAACATGATTCTAATTTATTTGAGGTATATTCCACAAAAGTGCACTTGAATTGATTTTGACTTGTCTTTCTCCAAGTTAGGATGTGCAAGTTAGGGAATTTGGAGTGTGTCTATACCTAACCTGGAATCAGTTAAGTAGAAGGATTATATACAAATGAGTGGAATAGTTAGTCATCTTCAAAACAAGGGTTTAGTCAATAAGACTTTGAGAGTCAGTTTAGACTTTGAGTCAACATTCTCCCCCTTTTTGAAGATGACAAACCATTCCATAAATGTATTGAAAGCATTTATGTAAAATCATACCTTTTGAGAAGCCTAGGGTTTTGCATGGAGTTGATTTCATATTCTCCCCCTTCATTGATGCTAATGGAGGTCATATACTCCCCTTCAATTGATGTTGATTCTACTACATGCTTAGATTTCATAACATTTATAGAAACTATGTCTTATACTCATATATGTCTTCTAAATATATGTGTTCTCCCCTTTACATAAGACATATCTTCTCCCCCTTTGTCATTTCAAAAAATGAGGGGGTTGAAGAGCTAAAGCACAAATTGTTAGAAAAAGGGAGTAGAAGAGCAAAAAAGTAGGGGCGTGTCCAAACATTGCATATATAAAGCAAAGTAAGACATGCATTAGGACATGTAATGCTAGCAATAAGAAGGCCAATTATGCAAGCACATAACTCAAGATAATAGATATGCAACTCAAGGAACAAGCTTGAGTATGAATGAAACAATACAAGCATAACATATAATTGGATACCAAAAGATGAACAAGACTAGAACTACATGTATATGAACTACTAGTAGATGATATCACAAGTTAGGACTACTAGTAGGACCTAGGTTATAACAAAAGATTCACAAGTTAACAAACAAGCAATGAGTAGATGTAGAGAAATATCCAAACAAAGAGATATGCAATTTCAAAAGCATGCAAGGATATTACTTACTAGCAAATATGCATGATTACCAAAAGGTTAATTCCACTTAGAAACTCAAGGTTGCATCAAAAGGTATGTAGCTAGATATATGTAGTAAGTTAGAGCATAATAGAAGGAATTTAGATTACAACCAAGAGATTCAAAGAGATCGTCATCAAAACATGCATAACAACTCATGATAAGTAATTGCAATATATAGAGATACCACTACCAATTAAGAAAAATAGAGTTATATGCAAGATAGGACAATCTAAAGCATGGAAATATGCATTAAAATGAAAAAAATACTAGAGGGAGTGTCATAGAATGAGGCTAGTTGTTGAGAAACTAGTGGAGAGGGAAATTCTCATTCAAAATGCCATCTGTGTATTCTGTGCACAGTGTTGTCGTTCAAGTTTCTAGGTTTAACTTCTCGGCCGACAACAATTGTTGGTAACACTGTTGGTACTTGTTGGTTGAGTTTTCTCATGACAAACTTGACCGACAACAACTGTTGGAAAAAAGCACATATATTTCAGAAAATCCTATCTGGAGGCATGATAAAATATAAACCATATCCAAACATGTATAAGTTCATAAAGCACTATGCAAGCATATGGGACAATTTTTGAGAAAGAAGGTGATGAGAATTACAGTATACCAAATTTGACTAAAAAACAATATGGGAGTGCATACAAAATAGCCAAGAATAAGATGTGATTGCGTATGAGCAAGAATACCATTACCTTTGTTCTTACCATTTCTTTTCTTCTTGTTGCCACTCCATACCCATCTCACCTTTATTCTTTTAAGTGGATTGAGAAACCAATTTGCAAATCAACAGCTCATATCAATCCAATTTTAAGTGACCTACAAGTGTAAATGTGAAATGGTCCCCAATCATGCTTTTAGGTCTGGAGGGGTTAGCTTAGCATCCCAAGTCCTATTACTATTGGGTTCTTTCCTGAAAGGACAATATGTGGAATAATTACCAATTTTATTGCAATGGTTACATGATCTCATAGCCTTGGCACTAGAGGATTCTTCATTCAAAATTGAAGGTCCCTTCTCTTTGTTGTTCCTTTGGCTACTATCAAGTCCAAAACCATCTCTACCCATTTGTTCGGTAGTATGATCTGGAATTTGGTTAAGATTCTTTTTATCATCTAAGAATATTTTCATAGAGGATCTTAAACTATGATTATCATGCATAACAGGTGTAATAGTGCATATAATTGATTTGTATCATCTCTAGCATACAAAAGATCAGTTTCTATGCAAAGAGCCTTGGTCATATATAATCATTTTCAATCTGAAGAGCAACGACAATATTCTCTCCACTAGTAGAACTAGAATAACATTCAAGGACATTGATTTTAGCAAGCAAGGAAGCATTTCTTTTTCAAGCAAAGAAATCTTAGAAAGTTAAACACTATTTTTGGATTCTATTCCTTGCAAAGCAAAATCTTTGTCCTCATTTTCAATTTTTAGAACATCAAAATCAAGCATGAGGGAATTCTAAATTTTAGTATGCTCTTCATTAGAACTACACATAAGAGGTTGAGCTTCTAGAAGTCTAATCTTATCAAGCAAGTTAGCATTTTAAAGTTTAAGAGAGTCTACTTAACTAAGATAAGCATTGTTTTCTATCTCAACATTTTTGAATTTCAGTTCTAGCTCTAGATAATACTTTTGAAGATTGTCAACATCATTTTGCAAGAAAATTTTAGCATGTTCAAGATCATCTTTTTGTTCATGAAAATTATCATAAATCTTAGAAAACTTTTTCTTTTTCCTTTTAGTAGACTTAAGAGAGGCACGAGTAGCATGCATAATGGCAATTAGGGATTCTTTGTCTGAAGAGTTTATATTTACCTCATTTGATTCTTCATCAAAACTTTCAATGAGAGCAAAGTGGCATTCTCCGTCTTTGCTAGAGCTTGAGATAGATCCTCCACTAGATTCTTCACTTGAGCTTGAGTTGGAGGAGTCACTAGATATTTTATACCATTTCTATTTCTTCTTGTGCTTCTCTTCTCTTCTCTTGTGATGATGTGTCTTTTTTGCCTTGTCAACAATCTTCCTTGAAGTGACCCTTCTTTCCACATTTGAAGCATCAAGTAGAGGAAGAAGACTTGCCTTTATAAGATCTACCTTTGGAGTACATGGCATCTTCAACTTTAGAGGATGGAGAATTTTGACTCACAATAGCTTCAATTTGATCTTTGATATCATCCTTCTCCATTCTCTTGAGCTCATTCTCGTCTTCTATTTCTTCTTCCTCTTGCTTTTTAAGTTTGACTTCATGTGCTTGTAGATTTTCTATGAGCTATTCAATAGGAATATCACCAAGACTCTTTGTTTCTTCAATGGAGGTCACCTTGGATTTCCACCTCTTGGGGAGAGTTATAAGGATCTTTGAATTTATCTCTCCTTGTTCCATAAGATGACCTAGAATGACAAGACCATTCGCAATGGTGTTGAGCCTTGAGTACATCTCAGCTACCCTTTCTTCCTTTCTCATCTTGAAGTTTTCAAGAAGCCCTTTGAGCATATGACGTAGTTTTCCCTCACTTGCTTTGTCTCCTCGTAAGTGACACATATCTTTATCCATATCTCTTTCACATGAAGAGATTCGGTTGAACTCAATGGGGGAAAGGGAGTCATAGAGAATGTTGATGGCTCTTGCATTCAAGGTTGCTTTCTTCAAAGTAGCTTCATTTCATTCTTCTATATTTGTCTCTGGTAGCTTGTATGGAAGTCTACCATTCTCAATATCTCAAGACTTGATCCTTGGATGTAGAATTGTAACCTTCTCTTCCAATAGAGAAAGGTTCTCCAATCAAAGATTGGAATGTTGATGAGGTATCTCCTACCTTGATAATCACCCATCTTCTCCTACTTGTGGAAGTATTTCTTGGAGAAGACCCACTCTGATACCAAATGTTGGATCAATGGGCTCTAGAAGGGGGATTGAATAGAGCTAAAACACTCAAACCAAATTCATTAGACCTTCAAATAACTTCAAGAGATAAGGTTGCAAATATGGAATTGGAGTGCAGTTAAACATACATAGAAAGGATGAGAGAGATTGAATAAGAATGGGAACACAAGCCATGTATAGTGGTTCCAAACTGCAAACTAGGAGGGTGTACACCCACTACCTAGAGAGGTCAACCTCTAGGATTTTTCAACCATGTTTCACTCCTTACCTTACATTATAAGAGTTGAAACATATGACCTTCCTTTTCTGGGACAATGATACCTAGCTTTCCCTTTGAGGACAAGGAAGTTAATAACCTCACAAAGGACTTACTTATGCATGACCAAGAGTCTTTTATCTCACCAAGTACTTACCCACTTTTACAACGAGTCTTCTGCCTTCACCAAGGACTTAACCACTCTTGCAACAAGTCGTACACCTTGAAGGAATTACCCACTCTTGACTTGGATCTTATGCCTTTATCTTCACCTTCACCAAGGAGAAGATTTCACCAAGGTACTCATTACTTCTTCTTGTTCACCTCTCTTATCCAAGAGAGAGAATCTTCATCTTTATTAAAGAAAGAGATATTGGGAGGTGGAGGAAGTCAAAGCCTCACAAGATATACATGTAGGACTAGCTCTCTTACAAATCTCCTACTAACTCTAATGGATGTAGTAAGTGATTAAGCTTTAGAGTATAAGGAGGCTCTTGGAGGCACTCAACTATAATATAGAGACCTTCATAGTGGTTGGCTAACCATAGTATGAAGCCCAAGGGAACCTATTTATAGTTGAGGTTGGCTACTATCTAGTAGAGACACTTAGGGATGAATTCTAGTCATTTGGGTGTTGAAACAGATCTATTTTTAGTTTTGCAACGCTCTAATGACTAAAAACACTTTTTCTACACATTTGGTACAGTGCAGCAAGTCAAGTTTCAATAAAGGTAACTCCACCAATAGCACTATGCGAAAAAGTAAATTTGAGTTTTTGATCGAGTTTATACGAGACGAAATTCGGTCGACGGATAAATTTGGATTTTCCTATGCAGATGTGTCGGCCGAGTTCATCCTGTGGAAACTCAGTCGACCCTAACAGCTCGCAGGATCCATCAAGGGTGTCGGTTGAGTTTATCCTATATGAAACTCAGCCGAAAAAATTCCCTGTGGTGAATTTTGGAAAATGCCATAAAAGTGTTTAAACATTCAACTAAAGTGCTCATAATTTTTTCTAAGCTTAATCACACATCATACAATCAATACAAGTGATTTTCAACATGATCCTAATTGATTTGAGGTATATTCCACAAAAGTGCACTTGCATTGATTTTGACTTGTCTTTCTCCAAGTTAGGATGCACAAGTTAAGACATTTAGAGTGTGTCTATACCTAATCTGAAATCACTCAAGTAGAATCATTAGACACAGATGAGTGGAATGGTTAGTCATCATCAAAATAACGGTTTAGTCAATCAGACTTTGAGATTCAATTTATACTTTGAGTTAACAAATGGAAAAAGTACCCAAGCGTCTTTCCCTAGCACGGTAATACCCAAAGCATGAATGTAGAAGCATAAAATATTATCATACAATAAAAAATAACTAGAATTACACACCAAAGCCTATCATCATTCAACAAGTATTATTATACAATGTTATTTATTACATGAATCCAAATACATTTTGAAGAGTACATTATACAAAACTGATCATGTACAATAGACAGGATCTTACAATAGTACAACATGAACACTTTATCACAAGCTAACTCCTCCCAAGCTATCTCTTAACCTAGAACACATGAGAAAAAAGAAGATCAATACATAAGGTGTTGAGTATATGAAAAATGATACATATATCTAAGGTTTTCATAATTTGAAAAGACTTGTACAAGTAATCGAACAAGAGTAAAAGAGTTAAGTATTTTAAAAAAATGAAAATCCATATTTTAGTTAATTTTACTCCAGTATACCAAAAATGTCATGTATCATAAGGTCTTTTACCAACTTCCCATTGGAAGGGGTTCGCAAGTGTGATTAAGGCTCAAAGCCATTAGCTAACCCTATTTGTCAACATTGTCTGCCTTAGCTTGATAACTCAAGTAGGATGCCCAGTCTTGTGTCCTTACCCCGAGAATACAGGAAGATGCACAAGGTTCGTATAATGGAGATCTACATGATTATGTTCAGTTTATAAAATATATAACTAAACATTGCATAGAATACTACAATATTGTATGCCAATATGTGCAAGTAGACAAGCATACATACATATCAAGGTGCAAGCAAGAAAACTATAATCATATAATTATTAAACCCCATACATTATGAAGAGATCTTAGCCTAACTAATCCTTGATAATATAGTCCCAAGAAACCACTTGATTAAGATAAGATTACATGCATGCATTAGATTCTCATCATTAACCCTAGCTAGCTTCATTTTTAGGGTTTTGTTCAAGTTAAGTTGAAAGTTTATTATTTTTTGTTTGATGATATTTTAAAAATTTAGGATACATCACGAAGCCATGGTTCAAGTTTGAGGTTCCATTCATTTGTATGACTTTTACAAGGTTTTAAGCACATATGTATATTTCTAGGTCAACATACTCATAATAGGGAAAACATGGGCTACAGTTCAAGTCAAGGGGTCCATGCATACATCATGATTTAGATAAAAAAAATAGGATATAAGAAGCACATATCGGGATTAGGTGTATGTCCCCTAGGTCTAGTGGGCCGTTTGGATGTGGTAGTTAGTGGAGGGATTGTACTTGAATTTTGTATTCTAAATCCCAATCATGACAAGGTCAACGTTTGGTTATTAATTATGGTATTCAGTTATCATCGGTACTTTATTTGTGGTATTTTGACTTCCGTATATGCGTCCTTTTAAATCATGACCGTATTGGCATAATTTCGAAAGGCCCCTATATTTTTGGTCCATTCTGAAATGACTGACTCCACTCTGCCTTCTCTTTCCTCACACGACAACCTCACTCTCTTAGCTGCCTCCCTCCTCTTTCCCATATTTTTTCTCCACTGCTCCATGTTTTTTCTCAGTCGCTCCTCCCCAGGTTACAACCTCACCACTGTTGCATCCTCCCTCCTTCCTCTGTCACTCTCTTTCAAGCTCCACTGTTTCTCCTTCGTCGGCTGCCTCCTACTCATCTATACATGCCCCTTCTTCCTGCCACCCATCGTTCCTTTCTCTGCCTCCTCCTATCCGATCTTTGTCTCTTCTATTTGGTGGAAACAATCTGCCTTACAGCTTCAGGATGATGTCAGGTTCCTTGAGAATTTTCTTTCACCACCAGGATGCAATATAACCACCTGACAGTGTCTCAGCTACAAATTCGCCTCAAGTTGATCTCTCTGCTAACCAAACAAACTTTTTTCAAATAGTAGGATTCTTAATCGATGCAGTCCAAATCCCAGAACTCTAAGACTGTAGATGTATTTATGAATATGGCACCCAAACGGGATCTAGGTGTCATATACACAACATGGGGTTCAACACTCCCAGAAACATGCAAATATCAACATAGTTCATTTTTATTGTTACGAGTCAACATATGAACTATGTAGGACATCCATATCAAAGTGATCACAAAGTTTTGAGAAAATTTGATTGAAAGAGGTAAGACATGAGATTAATATTCACATTAAGATTAGGGCATACGAAAGGAAAGCAAGTCATATGTGTCACATTAGGTCATCACTAGTGTACTTATAATCACATACACCAACAATCATAACATAGTGTGAACTTAGACATTAGGATATCTAGTTATCATGGAATTATTGATTTAATGAATATAAAGGAGCTTTACACTCAAAATAGATAAAATCTATTATTTAATTAGGGTATAACCAAGCATCACCATAAAGGGATCTCATTCATGCATGGAGTGACATATAGAACAAACACAACAAAAATGCAAGTCCATGGGGTGATATTGAGTCATGGAGAGGCACACAAAACTAATTTCAAGGTTTGTCTGACATTAAATACCATTAAGAAGCATGATTAGAAAATTAGTGCAAGGTACATCATTTTGGTCCCATAACAAGATATATGTGCATTGGTGATATCCAAGAGAAAAAAAGGTGATTAGGCCCACCATTTGGCTCGAAAGTACACAAGAGATACTAATTTCATGATTAAGAGGGTGGATGTTCATTAAAGGTCTCAGAATTTTCATAATCAAGTATCAGTCATACTCAAAATGATTAAAGTTAGCTTCTTTTAAGGAAATAAGGGAACAAATGAGAAAATTATATTCTAAAACCTAGTCCAAGTTTTTGATCTTTTTTAGTGGATCGATTTTGTATTTTGTTTCTACTTATTTGGTTAGGGGAGGGGAAATTTACATATTTTTAAAATTTTGGAACATAACTATTGAGAAATGTCAATGTGCTACCATGATTTCATTTGTTACAACTAGCACCCTCTTGGGAAGCACGTCAGAGACCTTACTGGGCTTAGGCACTGGTTGGACCATGAGAAAATGAGAGGGAGGATCATGAGTGATCTGGGCCATTGTTGTAAGATTGAAGAGCTCCTATCCTATGTCTTCCCCACACCCTAGTTACACTAAGTAGTAGGACTCCCAAGGAGGAGTCCCTAGCTGAAGCCCACACCCACAATGCCCTAGTTCTCACAAGCTTGCACCATGGGGTTTCTCCAGACCCCCCATGTGTTACAAAGTTGATGCACCCCTTTAAAATCACTAAGGGGGATCCGAGCATGGTTGCACTGATGGTCAAAGGTGGTGTTAGAGCCACATCAAGTAGGAGGATAAGAAGGAGGGATGAGGGTGTTAGGGCATGAAAGAGAGGGGGAAATGAGGGAAAGGAGCTAGGGAGAATAAATTGATGTCTGGGGTTTCAATTTGCCCAAGGGCATAAAAGGGGGGCTAGTCGTGGTGGTTAGTGGTCTCAACACCATGGTCATTGGCCATGGTACAATGTAGGAAGAAGAAGTGTCATCCGTTGGATGAAGGGGGGGGAGGGGAATCCTTGGTCAGTTGATATGACAATCGTGATTGGGAAAAAACAAATCAAGGAAATGGTTGAGATGTCCAAGTGAAGGCGAGGATCCCACCTTGTTGTGTCGCACCCCAAATTGGGCCCAATAAGGGTTAAAATCAAACTTAAATCAAAGATAATTCAAGGAAGTTTCAAAATTGCATAACTTGGGCTACGAAGGTCCAATTGAGATGACCTATGCACCATCTGATTCCTAATTGAATCATATAAGATTCATATTCATTAAAGAGTAATAATATCATGTCAATGAGTTTCATATTTGGTTACAAGATGGTGATATATTAATGACTTGGAACCTATTCCAATATTGAAATTAATGTCACATTTTGGGACATATGATAATATGATCACAATAAGCATCAAAAGCCTTCAAAACATGAAATCATGTACAAAGAGTGGAAAATTGAGAAAGTTGGAGACCTTTCCTACTTAAAAGAAATTATGTCCTCAAAATTCATTCAAGATCACAATAAAATGTCAAATCTAATATCCATTACATGTAAGAAACCAACCCTAGGTGTCTAAGAATCCACCATCATGGGGTGCACACTTAGGTTACCATCTTAAAGGGTGTACCGATCCCAATTATATACATGTTAATTAGTACTCCATCATATTATGACATCATCTTGACATTACGATTTCACACCCCTTATTCCTAATACATAAGATTTTTTTCATGTACTCATACAAGATCAAAGTGTTATATAAAACCATTTCATCATGCTCCCTATCATGCCTTTAAAATAAGGTTACAATTACTCTGATATTTCTACATAAAGATAAAACTTCATGTATGGTCAAGTTTTTTCCCAAAGAATATATTAATCATCACTAATTATCATTTATGCTTGTTACTTTTCATTTTGGGTCTAGAATTAAGCAGGCATGCATTATTTTTATTCAAACTAGGAACCCAAAGGCGTGAATGTATCAAGCTCATTTTAAACTTTACATATGTATGACATGTCTTCATATTAGGTCAAGCTTGTAAGAGTTACTTAACACATATGTACATCAAGTTTTAACTTAAGTGTAATATTTCCGTACACCATGCATTATCTTTAGGAATAACATTACAATCAATATTGATGTTTCTTAATTATCCCACTTGTAGTTAAAATATATTCACAAGCTCTACTTACTCAAGTTAAGACCTTTCTATGTTGGGAAAAACATTCTAACTAAACAAACCTACCCGTACCAAAATTTTACCCAACCTACAAAGACAAGGGCAACTGCAAGATTCCTTCACATATAACCACTATCCTAAGTGTAAGGCTCATCATAGAGATCACATCACATATACATCATATTAGGGTTTTGGGACATCTCCCTCACCTAGATGGAAAACATACATATATTCAAATGCCTCTTCCTCTATATTCAAATATTTTTACATGAAAATCTAGGGTTTCAACATAAACAAAGGAATCACACCCTAGGTGACTAAATTCATATACTCATAGTAATCTAACTAGGGAGTCATCATCATGTATTTCATTGTGAACATATATTCCAACATTTCACATATTTTGGAGGTTAGGTACTCTGACCTTCTCCCATGTCAGGTTTATCCTCATGAAGAGTTTACCTTTATCATGTGTCCTAGGCGATAGGTTCTTCTTTTAAAAAGATTGAGATCTATGATGGTCATAAACCATTTACCATTAATCATATCTCTACATACTCAAAACTAAACACAAGAAAGCATGTAAACCCACTAACTATGTGTCTCACATCAAACAAGTCGCATGCATCTATGCTAGATTAGCTAGGGTTGCATGGTCAAACTCATGTCATGTCACCGAACCTACTTGAATCCCTTAAAATAAAATTTATGTCATCGTGAAGAAACTCATATCATCAAATTCAACATCAACATCAGGCTTATATCATTAGGCTACTACTAGTCTATCCTTTATCATTACTCCAGACAACTCTGGAAACTACCTCTATCATCCAAATAGTCTCATGTAGACTGATGCTACATCTCTTTCTCTTAGGCTACATGGACACTCACTATCTTTTTATGTGTAGTAATATTTTTCGTATGTACATATACATAATACTTGAAATAATTTTCATCCAACAATGGATACTTGTGATGAAAACCACCATACTCCATCATATTAAAACCAAAAGCAAAGCGAGTAACCACACTCATTAGGCATTATAGTACCAGGACAACTAGAGAACTAGCAAGATCATGGTGAACACTTGTGTAGATACCCTAAGCATAAGCCACAAACATATGTTCAAGGTTTACGTCTATAGAACCTACCTTTCTCACCCTACAGAATGTACACTATAGGACTTAAGGAGGAGAAAAGAAAGATTTACACAAGTCTACACCTACTTCTAGAACAACTAGGTTCTCACCTATAGGCTAAGTAAACTTACTCCACGAAGGACAACTTATTAAGTTTCTAGGATTGAGATGTAAGGTTGAGTTAATTTGTTATTCATGTGAGTATATGTTTTGTTTACTTATTGTTCATGCTCTAATACCATCTCTCATAGAATCATTTATTACCCAAATTCAAACTCTAAATGACTACAAAGTCAATGGTGAAAGGACATTACCATCCGTTATGAGCATGGTAATACTCAAAGTGAAAATATAGTAACATAAAATAATAGCATACATGAATATATAACTAGAAGAATGAACCAACATTTCTTAACATTCAACAATTATTATTAAACAACATCATTTACTACATGATTATAATTACATATTGAAGATTACATTATACAAGTCTGATCATGTACACTATCTAGGATCTTACAACAAGTACAATCCAAACACCTTCTCACAAGAAAACTTCTCCCAAGCTATGTATGAACCTAAAATATACAAGAAACAAGCATTTGAACACACAAGGTGGTGATTACAGAGAAAACGATACATATATCTAAGGTTCTTGTAACTAAAAAAATTTCAAAAGTAAACAAGCAAGAGTAAATGAGTTAAGTACTTAGCAAATCATAAATCCATATTTTAATAATTTTACTCTATCATACCAACAACATCATGTATCCTAAGGCCTTTGGCACACTTCCCATTAATATGGGTCTGTGAGGGTGCTTAAGGCTAAAAGTCATTAGTTAACCCTATTTACGAACATGATCTGCCCTAGATTGACAAATCAAGTAGGACACCCGACCTTGTGTCCTTACAACGAGAATATAGGAAGGTGTACAAGATTTGTATAATGGATATATATTATGTGTTCAAGTTATTAAAATCAATGGGGCCAAACTTTGAGTATAATACTATAGTACTACATGGCAATATGTGCAAGTAGGCAAGCATACAGACATATCAAGGTGCAATAAAGAAAAATATAATCATATAATCATTAAAGATCGTACTTTATTCAAAGTTTCTTATCATAATTTATCCTTGATCATCTAGTCATAAGAAACTATCTGATTAAGATAAGATTACATGCATGTATTAAATTCTAATTCCATTTTTAGGGTTTTGTTCAAATTAGGTCAAAAGTTGATTATTGGTAGATTCAATGATCTTTTCTTGATTTTAGGTCCATCATGATGGTGTGGTTCAAGTTTCATTTCATTTCGAAGTTCCATTTATTTTATAGTACTTCTATGAGGTTTTAAGCACATATGTACATTTCAAGGTCAAAAGACTCCGTGACAAGGCAAACATGACTAAGATTCATCAAGTCAGAGGGGATGAGCATAATATATTATTTATATCACCAAGACTAAGACATAATAAGCACATATCAAGATTAGGTGGATGTACCCTAGGATCTATGCATCATATACCCAACATGGGGTTTAACACTCCCACAAACATACAAATATCAACATAAATCATTTATATTGTTAAGGGTAAACATATGAACTATGTTGGACATTCATTTAAATGATCACTAGGGTTCAAGTAACTCTCATTGCAAGAGGAAATACAATAGATTAAGATTCACATTACAATTGGGGAACAAGCAAGGCAAGCAAGCCATGCATGTCACACTCCCCCATCACTAGTAGACCTAGAGTAACATACACCAACATATCATAACATGGTGTGAACTTAGACATCAGAATCTGTAATCATCATGAAGTTACTTATTTAAATAAAATAAAGGAGTTTGATGCACAAAATAGATCAAAGCTATCATTTAACTAGGATATAATCTTGCATCACCATGAAGGGGACACATTCATGTGTTGAGTGCCATATAGAAGAAATATAGCCAAAAAGAGGGTCCGTGGGGTGATATTGAGTCATGGAGAGGTATATCATATTGATTTCGGGATTGTTCGGACATTGGATACCATTAAGAAGAATGATTAGCAAATTAGGGTAAGTTACATCATTAAGGTCCCCATAAAAAAGACATATATGGGCATTGGTGACATCCAAGATCAATAAAGGTTATTATGGCCATCATTGGAATCATAAGTACACGAGATATTGATTTTTATGACTAGGAGTGTTTATGATCATTACAGGTCCAAGCATTATCATCATTATTCATCAACTATACTCAAATTGATTAAAGTTAGATTGTTTTAGGGAAGAGGGGAACAATGATGTAACTAGAATCTAAAATGTAGTCCAATTTGTATATGATTTTGAGTTGATTGGTTTGGTATATTGGTGCTCCTCATTTGGTTAAGGGAGGAGGAAGTTATATATTTTTTAAATTTTTAACTAAACTATGTAGAACTGCCAAGGTGTTATCATGTTTTCATTGACTATATCTAGCACCCTCTTGAGCCATGAGTGCTAGAGCTTGATGGGCTTGGGAATTGGCTAGTCAATGAGTGAAGGAGAGGGATGATCGTGGGAAATTCGGACCATTCAGTGTGATTTTAGAGGGCTGATGTTACAACCCCAATTTTGGGTTCTTTTGGCAAGAAATGCAATTTCTCTTAATATAGATATATGAGAAAATAATGGTATGATTTGGTTTGAATGAATTAATTTCGTTTACAATATACTTGTTGGTTGCTTTAAGGGCTTTAATGGCTATTGGGCCCAATAACAAGGAAAAGAAAAATAAAATTCAGTTATTAAATTGAATAACAAAGAAAAGGAGAATAAAGAGAGAGGTGGAAATCTCTAGAAGGCAAAGAATATCCTCCAAGTGGGGAATTCGTGCCCTAGGGTTCCTTGGTGTCCAAGGAGTCCAAAATAGCAAGATATTGGTTTGAGGAAAGAGAAAATAACCATTATTTAGATTTGTTTAAAGAGTAACTTGCCTATGAAGAGATAGTCATATTCTTTTGGAATTTCGGACTCAAATTTGACATGTAAGTATATAAAGGCAAGAGAGAGAAACCCTTAAAATTTGGTTGGAAAATGTTACACGGTTTCCAAGATATGTAATTTGCAAAATTATCTAAAATGTAGTTATTAATCACCTAAGAAATCGATGATATGAATTAATTGGATAATTCAGGATTTCGGGCTTTATGTGGACCATTCGATCACGATCAAATAATTCGGGATGACTCCTAAAAGTGTGAGGAGTCCTGCTCCAGACAGGTTGGAGATGATCCAAACTCAGATCATTGTAAGAAAAGGAAAGAGAGTTAGGACGAGGGAAGATCATCGTTGGACTCAGGAGAGAAGTCTGGTGATGACCATCCCTACATTGTAGGGATTTGGTCGATGATTGGGAAAGATCCCAATTCATCCAATCCCTGTCCTCGACCCTATATAATATGGGAGGACGATAGAGGGTACTCGCATCTTCTTTTGCTACCCTAAACTCTACGGCAGACCGAGAGGAACGTTTCTGTGCCCTCAATTCCATCTTTCACCCCGACCTTCACCCTCATCATCCCGGAGGACCTCGCTCAGAGTCCGGCAAGTAGGAGATGGTCATAGCGGGGTCGTGGCGAACAATTGAGGCTATAGTAGAGTTCAGAGGAGGGAGATGAAGCTCCATGAGCAATCGGCGTGCTCAAAGGTGGTCAAGATCTTGGAGTCAACCACGATGTTGACCGCACAGGCGAGGTAGAGCTCAGCACGAGGTTGAAGAAGACAAGGGGTTAAAGACCCCTTTCCCTCACGCTTATGTTAGCCAGGTAAGGGCATTCTCACCCAATCCTTTAATTTCATCGCAAGATAAGCATGCATATCATGGGCCGTTGGATCCCGTGTGGTCCAGTGGACCACAGATCAAGCGGCTGATGTTTTTTCAAAAAAAGCAAATAATTCAAGAAAATGATTTACGTTGCAAAAATCATAACTAATGCTAGGAAGCTCTGATGAATAAACTTTATGTATGAAAATTTATCAGAAAAATACTAGGAAGACGGTAAAAATAGTTTGAGAACCTGAATTCATTCCTAATTGCAAAAGTATGTTGAGTTGATGAAAAGTGCATTAAAATTTGGTTAGAAACCCTAATTGAGATTAATGGTTGAGTCTATGATGCTTAATAGGTTAATTCGAGTAATATTAACCTATTAAATGATAATGTTGAGTCTTAACCTGATTTAGAAGGATAATTGCATGATTTAGGGTTTTAAACCTAATATGGAGGTTAATACATTTAGAAACCCTAAATTAGGGTAAAAGAGGATAATATTGTACTTAATCCGAAAAGGTTGATATATATTGTCAAAAGATAATCCTAAGCCTGTTGGGAGAGAAACTTAAGGGTTATGGGTAATTTTGTATAATTAGGGTTTAAGGGTGTTAAAAGTACGACAAAACCTTAATTGCATACAAAACCCTAAAAGTGGTAGAAAACCTACAAAGGGATAGAAACCCTAAGAAGCAAGAAGGTTTGGGTAAATATTAATAAAAAGGAAATTGTATGTTATTTCAGGAATCTTGCTTGCTTGCTTGGATTGGATTTCTTTTCTTATCGGTTGATTCTATCTCAAATATTTGCAAAATAGGTATGTGGTTATTTATGGTTAACCGATTTAGTTTCACGAAGGTTTTCCAAATGTTTGATCGCATTGAATGCAACCTATATGTTTGGATGTTCATATGTGCAAATTATAAAGACATTATGATTATCACAATTGTGATATAGTGTGTATTCTCACACCTAAATGCCACCCTGATGTAAGATGCAATGAGGTCAATCCCAAGAAGGAAGACCCATGGGCACCATGAGTGGTGACCCCAGGCACCAAGCTGAGGATAGAGAAGGTGTCCTATATTGTGTGACTGATGGGCACCATGACAGGTCACCCCAGGCACCAAGCTCAGGATGGAGAAGGTGGCCTTAAGTCGATGGCAAAAGAGAAACCCTAAAGAGGGTATTCCAAGGTTAGGGCAAAAGCGGTGGAGATTGACACTCTGAAAATGTAAATTGAATTGTTAATTAACTTGATTGTGATATTTAGGTTGTTAGCCATATATGCAAAATGTTGGCTGTCCCCACATACTGACATATTCATTTATGCTGACTGACATTTTGTTTGTCGGTGTTTTAGGTACAATATTGAAAAGGACAAACAGTAAAGTGGCACATTGTGGAAATAAGAATTAAAGTGCAAGGAGGATTAGTAAGAATATATTCCAATTGTGGATAGAAGTTAGATATCCAAGTTTTTAAAAGGTATGAAAAGTTTCATTCTAGCCTTTCAGTATAGTTTGGTAGAATTTTATAATTTTTACTGATTATTTGTTGAACCTTCAATCCGGTTAATTGGGATAACGGCTCTGACCTCTTGGTCTCCCTTAATTGAGGGTTATTGGGAGGCAGGGTCATTACATTTGGTATCAGAGCATGGGTTCCACGTTTAATCTTTAGTAATTATTAAATTTTATAAATTTCGTAGAACCGAGGGAGTTATTAGAGGATTTTACAAAGATTGAGGTGTCTAGAAAAGGATCACAGTCTGGGGGTTGGCAGTATTTTCCTCCGCCCCGCTAGTCGGTCATGAGGACTCCCGGATGTAGTGTGACTGCTTGGCTAACATATGAGGTTCTGACTCGAAATAAGATACCTATTAGGACTCTCATATGTTTCATCCCTTCTCAACCCTAATCAAGTAAGGTTCTAACTTTTAGGGTTTTCTCTCTCTTCTTCACCCTCTTGAGTTCAGGGGAAGTACGATAAGGAATCCTCCACCAAATCAATAAAAAACATTTAAATAAGATGTCATAGACATTAGTTTATTAGTTTATGCATAAACTAAAGATTAGTTGCATGCTTAGGTTGCATGACATGTGTTGTCGTGCCCTTAGGAGAGACTTGAGGTTAGACCTTCTTGTCAGGAGGATGGGTAGAGAGGTAGCCTTGGAGGCAAAGGTATCCAAGAAGAGGTAGAGACCTGGCGCATCCTCTGAGGATGATGCTAACCCTAACCCTAAGTGGTTGATAGAGAGAGATGACATGACGAGATAGATAACATGGTTGACCATATAGGTGGGTTGACATGCATGTTGGCTTTGAGTACCCAGGAGAAGCATGAGCCCTGTGAGGTGTTTTGACCTAGTGCATTTTTGGGCGACCCAACTTGAGAAGGGTCGTGCATGTTAGGGTGAAGGATAACTCCATCATTGATGAGGTAAGTGATGACCATATAGAAACCCTATGGGCTTATATGAGCATGAAAGAGCATGCACCTATGCAGGAGAGTACGTCAGTAGTGCTGGCAGTAGGTTGAGACCTAGACCAGAAGGGCATGCTGGATAGCTTATGAGGTAAGCATGTAGAGCTTTGGTTAACCTTTATTGAACATAGGTTTGGGTCATACATTTCACCCATGTAGGTGTATGCATGTGAGATTGATCCATCTTCTTAGAGAGAGAACCTCCAGTGGTAAGGTCAGTTGTAGGGTTAGCTCTAGAGAGAGAGAGCAAGACCTGAGAAAGAAGGTTGGAAGCTTAGACTCCAAGATATGAGGAACCATGAGGAGTTGGGTATGTTTTAACCTTGAATGGACGACCTAAGTGGATGGTGGTGGTTGCCTCATGCATGATCCTTGGAGGCTTGTGGTATCTTGGTTTCTTTTAGAGGAACCAAACTCTAGAAAAGGAAAGAGACTTCTTGAACCAATCTATGGAAGTTGTAGATGCTTACCTTACCTTATAGGGATAGGAAGAAGAGTTCCTTAGACCCTGAGTGGGTATAGTATCAAGTTGTGAGGTCTTGCACCTAATTAGTTGTCCTGGTGTAGGACTCTCAGGTGTTGCTCACGTGGAAGAATAGTAGGAAGTGAATTCTATACCTTGTATCTGTTTGGTTTGTGGTTGAAAAAGTGGAGTGTGCAGTTAGAACAGCTGATACATAAAAGTGAACCTAGAGTTCCTACACCTAAGAGGGGAAGTAGTAGTACCTGGTGCACCTAATGCTCACATGGATGCTTGAGTTCCTGTGCATGGGAGCATGGCACCCCTCATGTTTAGAGGAAAAGGAAACCCCTTGGATTAAGGTGTATGTTTGATGAATCACTTACATATAGGTTGGTGACATATGCATGTATGATCTTGGTCCATGTTTGGGAATGGGAACATGTATGACCAACCAAGGAGACCTATCATGGTTTGGTGAGTTGCCTTCTTGCTAGCTACGTGCCTAAGTGGCATGATAGGGCTCAGCATGCTCATGTGGATGTAAACCCTAGATGTAGGGATGTTTGTTACCTTTGTTGATATCAAGAGATAGTTTCCTCCCATCCTCGAGAGGGACCCTTCTATAGGGTATGTACCATCTTTTGTTTGGGTTTGAGGTAACCTAAAGAGGTATCATAGGATCTTAAGAAGACAAGTGTAGAGTACATAGTATGAGAACGAACCTATAGACCCATAAATAACCATATCTAAGGGCATGTGGATGAGTTACCATGGAGGTAACCAGTATGGGGCCTAACTGAGGTAGGTAGGTCTCTATGATCCCTATGAGAGGATGTAAGTCTCACCATGAATTCTGAGGGAGATGATGGAGACTTGTGTAAGGTTTCAAGTTTGAGATATACAATGATGGAATCCTAAGTCTATACTAAGGTCAGGTGGGGATAAGACCAATGGAGTAGGAGTTGCCTAATTCCCTAGTTGCACAAGACCATAGGGACGGGAGGTAACAACTATTGTTGTCAGAGGACCATGGTTTAGGAGATTGATCACCTTCATGAACTCATGGGACCTAAAGGGACAATGAGGTGGGCACTCCCTGGTTGCATAAGGGAAGAGGGATGACCCCAAAAGTACCGACACCCTACAGACCTAGGGGAAATGACTAAGGATTGTGTGGTAACCCAAGTGTGTTTGGGACCAATTTTCCATGGAAGTAAATCTGATATCGAGATGTTCATGATGTGGAGACATGTATTACACGTTTCAACTTAGATCTGAAGGTGTACAGGTGATGTGGGATGCACCATCTCTACTCTTGGAATGGGAAGAAATCTGTGTTTGGACAGCCGCCAAATGCTTATTTCCTCTCATTATGGGGGTGAGGGATAGGGCAATACGTATGCCATACACTAAGGATAAAGATGATACGAGTTGAAACATTGCTTTGATGTATGAGGATAAAGATAGTAGTGTACCTTGGTGGAGAGTACGATGTATGGATAGGTTACAAACACCAAGAGAACTAAGGTAGTTGTCTTATAAGGACGTTCTTATCATGAGCTGTATGGAATTTATGAGTTATATAAGATTGAGTTTGATGAGATCAAAGTTTTCTTGACTCAATTAGACTAAATCCGAAATGAGGATGATGAGTGGTGTATATGAAGGTTTATGTCTTCACCGTTACCTAGCACATAAAGATATAAGGTGATAATGGATGCTCCTAGTCAAAATAAAACTATCTTGTCTAACCTGTAGAGAGGCTAGGAGAGGCGATCAGGTAAACCCTAAGTTCGTGAGATATATATGGCTACCCCCATGATACAACCATACTCGTTGGTCGAGTTAGTGGTTGCTTCATTAGCTAGCCTAGAGCTTGATGAGATGGAAGAATGGTTGTAGAACCTCTGATGCACTTCTCTGGAAAAGAAGGTGATGGAACCCCTGTATAGAGTGTTTTAGGGTTTTCTAAGGAACCAACCTTGAGAAATCATTACATGCAGAAGATCATGATTTTAAGTTCACCATACACCGTGGTACTATTAAGATAGTAAGTTGCAGTAGTACTTTGGATTCCTAAGATGAAGAAGTGTACAAAGTTGCATGTGGCTTGTCACCATGCATGCTAGGAGGTAAAGGACGAACACCAGTAACCTCGTGAATTGATATAGAGGATAAAGAGTCCCCGAGAGGGAATGGGAGTTGATCACCATGGACGTTGTAGTGAGTATTCCATGGAATGACGAAGGTCAAGATGCAATATGGGTTATGGTAGATCACCTTAGCTAGATGACATAATCTAAGAGAAAGAGAGAGTGTTGTCAGGGGAAAAATCTGGTTAAATTACATATAAGAAAGAGAGATGGTTCAACTACACCATGATGTGAGTTCAAAGTTTATTGAGTATGAACTAAAGATTCACTTCCATGCGGTGGAAGTAGGTGCACGAAGAACTCGATGCTAGTACAACTTATCACCCCTAACTGATGGTTCGTATGATCGAGACTAGAGGGTCTGATGAGAGCATGTGTGCTTGTTCAGGGTGATACATGAAGATAGTTCTTGTCCTATGAAAGTTGTGATGATAGCCACCATAGCCATTATCGAGATGTAAGAAGCTCTGTAAGGGAGGCCGTGTCGGTCACCGCTTCATGAAGATGATGTCGATGGAAATACCTTGGGAAGGTCAGAGAGACCACAGTGTGTGCAGATGAAGTTGCTTTGATCCTGAAATGGCTGAGATAGCCCCAGAGTGACATGAGTCATGTGCTGATGTGAAGTAGACAGACATGCAGTTCACTGTAGGAGAATATGTGATATGAAAATATGACCCCTCTGAGCTATAACTGAGAAAGAGTCCCCGATACATAGGTCCATTTGAGATGGATTGGTGGAAATTCTTATGTTTATCCTTACCCCTCAGGATAACATGATGTATGCCACGAGTCTGATCTAGAGCACTGTGTGAGGTACCCAAGCCATGTGCTCAGCCATGAACCTATTAAGCTTCAAGAGAGGCTGAAATGTCCTGAGTCACCTAGAAGGGTATAAGATACCAAGGTGAGAGGGAACTCAAATGTAAGAATATAAAATGATGAAGGTTCTTGGGAAGCACCATGGAGAGGGTGAAGCCACTTGGGAGCCATGATGGACATGATAAAGTCTTATCCTATTTGTTTGTATTCTTGGTGAAATTTTGAGGGCAAAATTCCTATTAGAGGGGAAGGATTCTACAACCCCAATTTTGGATTCTTTTGGTGAGACATGCAATTTCTCTTAATATAGATATATGAGAAAATAATGGTATGATTTGGTTTGAATGAATTAATTTCGTTTACAATAGCCTTGTTGGTTGCTTTGTGGGCTTTATTGGCTATTGGGCCCAATAATAAGGAAAAGAAAAAGGAAATTCAATTATTAAATGAATAACAAAGAAAAGGAGAATAAAGAGAGAGAGAGGTGGAAACCTCTAGAAGGGAAAGAATATCCTCCAAGTGGGGAATTCATGCCCTAGGGTTCCTTGGGGTCCAAGGAGTCCAAAATTGCAAGATATTGGTTTGAGGAAAGAGAAAATAACCATTATTTAGATTTGTTTAAAGAGCAACTTGCCTATGAAGAGATAGTCCTATTCTTTTGGAATTTTAGACTCAAACGTGACATGCAAGTATATAAAGGAAAGAGAGAGAAACCCCTAAAATTTGGTTGGAAAATACTACATGGTTTCCGAGATATGTAATTTGCAAAATTACCTAAAGTGTAGTTATTAATAGCCTAAGAAATTGATGATATGAATTAATTGGATAATTCAGGATTTTAGGCTTTATGTGGACCGTTGGATCATGATCCAATGATCCGGGATGACTCCCACAAGCGCGAGGAGTCATTCTCTAGACAGGTTGCAGATGATCCAAACTCAGATCATTATGAGAAAAGGGAAGAGAGTTAGGATAAGGGAAGATCACAGTTGGACTCAGGAGAGAAGTCTGGTGATGACCATCCCTACTTTATAGGGGTTTGGTCGATGATTGGGAAAGATCCCAATTCATCCAATCACTGCCCTCGACCCTATATATAGGGGAGGATGAGAGAGGGTACCCACATCTTCTTTTTCTACCCTAAACTCTACGATAGACCAAGAGGAACGTTTCCGTGCCCTCAATTCCATCTTTCACCCCGACCTTCACCCTCATCATCCTAGAGGACCTCGCCAGAGTCTGGCGAGTAGGAGGTGGTCACAGTGGGGTCGTGGCGAGCAATTGAGGCTATAGTAGAGTTCAGATGAGGGAGACTGACGTGTATTTTACTACCCGCTTAAACGCAAGTATACACGTCGAGTAATATAGGCCTTGTGAGGCCCGAGTCGAACTCAGGGATACGTGAATTATTGGAGACTTTTACTAACTAATCACAATCAGCTAGACCGATTAACAAAGTAGGGTTTTGTTGTTCAAATTAAAAAGAGAATAAAAATCAAACAAAGAAAACAATCGATTAAAGGTTAATTTAATCAATTCAAGGAGATATCTTTAGGATGGCGGTTTCACCGCGGGTCAACATTGTATTAGGTTTCATATAATTCCTCACACTTCTCTCTCTATCCGGGTAGTGGCCTGAAATGAGAATTACCCACTGTCGTGGTGTAATCCACTACTTCGGTTTAGGTTGATTCCACCGTCGTAGTAATCATTCCCCTAAACTAAGCGCATTAAGAACGGTCCCTCAGTTCCCACCATTAATTTTACAACTCCTTTGTCAAGGGTTTTATTAATTAATGTAGAATTCGTCTCTTTTCAACCGTTAATCCTTCTGTCGAAGTGATTAAGGGCATTAATTTATTATTATGGTGATCAAGAATAACAATAGAAATGGAGAAAATGAATCTATGCCAAGGATTTGAGAGAAAAATATGAATTATCAATATAAAATCATCATACAATGTATCCCCGGGCTACTCCCGGTCCTAAAGATTGAGGGTTTTAGCCTCTCATGTTCATCTCACACGAGTACATGGTAGAAATTGGGGAATTCATAAGAAAATCAGGAAATAAATGGGAAAACCCCTGAACGGAGAAGAACCGGTGGATCCTTGGCGTAGAACACGAGCTTCCCCGCCTATCGGTGGTGGAAATCATCTTCGGCAGCGTCCGAATCACCCAGGATGAGCTTCTTGGCCTCCGTTCTCCTTTCTCTCCTCCTCGGCACTCGTGCAATCCAAAATGAGATGATGATCTCGTGGGGGCGGCCGTCATTAGGTATAAGTCCCTAATTAGGTCGTCAAATAACAACAGCCGTCCGATCGA
Source organism: Alisma plantago-aquatica (assembly GCA_963693085.1). Taxonomy (NCBI): domain Eukaryota; kingdom Viridiplantae; phylum Streptophyta; class Magnoliopsida; order Alismatales; family Alismataceae; genus Alisma; species Alisma plantago-aquatica. Next base: position 296,623,296 of record OY856412.1, read on the forward strand.
GATCAAAACAGATCCAATGCATATCTGCCGGTATCGACCCAGCAGATTAGAGGCAGCTTTCCTTTCTTTTATTCTGAGCGCCTGTGGTGATCTCGATACCATCGACTGGGGCGTCGATGGTATCGACTCCTGTAGTGTCAGTTTTGTCTTTTTGCGACACTATAGCTCTCCTTGTGTCGATGGCATCGACTTTTGTCGATGGTATCGACTGCATCCTCGCCAGAAACCTGAAGTGATCTCGATGCCATCGACATGGGTGTCGATGGTATCGACTCTGTATTGCTCTTCTCGGCTGACAACATGTGGCTTGGTCGATGGTATCGACGGAAGCAGATACTTGTTTTTCCTGAAATTTCACAACAAGACCAAGTAAATCCACACAATTTATAATAAGATGATAAATAATGCTCGAAATAGTAAAACAAAGGGGATTTGATATAATATGATGGCAAAGACCGAATTAAGTGAATTATGCAATATTATCCATGAAAATGAGTAATTAAGGCACAAAACACATATGAATTAGGTCTATAAATGCGACTCAAAATCATCGCATCAGAGACGAAGCTCCCTGAGCAATCGGCATGCTCGAAGGTGGTCGAGAGCTCAGAGTCAACCATGGTGTTGACCCCGTAGGTGAGGCAGAGCTCAGCACGAGGTTGAAGAAGACAAGGGGTAAACGACCCCTTTTCCTTCGTGCTTGTGTTAGCTAGGTAAGGGCATTCTCACCCAATCCTTTAATTTCATCGCAAGATAAGCACGCAGATCTTGGGCCATTGGATCCTACGTCGTCCAGTGGACCACGGATCAAGCGACTGATGTTTTTTTTTTAAATAGCAAGTAATTCAAGAAAATAATTTATGTTGCAAAAATCATAACTAATGCTAGGAAGCTCTGAAGAATAAACTTTATATATGAAAATTTATTAGAAAAATACAAAGAAGATGAATAGTTTGAGAACCTGATTTCGTTCCTAATTGTAAAAGTATGTTGAGTTGATGAAAAGTGCATTAAAATTTGGTTAGAAACCCTAATTGGGATTAATGGTTGAGTCTATGATGCTTAATAGGTTAATTAGAGTAATATTAATCTGTTAAATGATAATGTTGAGTCTTAACCTGATTTAGAAGGATAATTGCATGATTTAAGGTTTTAAACCTAATATGGTGGTTAATACATTTAGAAACCCTAAATTAGGGCAAAAGAGGAGAAGATTGTACTTCATCTGAAAATATGGATATATGTTGTCAAAAGATAATCCTAAGCATGTTGGGAGAGAAACTTAAGGGTTATGGGTAATTTTGTATAATTAGGGTTTAAAGGTGTTAAAAGTACAACAAAACCCTAATTGCATATGAAACCCTAAAAGAGGTAGAAAACCTAAAAAGGGATAGAAATCCTAAGAAGCAAGAAGGTTTGGGTAAATATTAATAAAAAGGAAATTGTATGTTATTTCAGGAATCTTGCTCGCTTGCTTGGATTGGATTTCTTTTCTTATTGGTTGATTCTATCTCAAAGATCTGCAAAATAGGTATTTGGTTATTTATGGTTAACAACTTTAGTTTCACAAAGGTTTTCTGTATGTTTGATCACATTGAATGCAACCTATCTGTTTGGATGGTCATATGTGCAAATTATAAAGACACTATGATTATCATAATTATGATATAGTGTGTATTATCACACCTACATGCCACCCTGATGTAAGATGCTATGATGTCAAGCCCAAGAGGGAAGACCCATGGGCACCATGAGTGGTGACCCCAGGCACCAAGCCCAGGATAGAGAAGGTGGCCTATATTACGTGACTAATGGGCACCATGAGAGGTGACCCCAGGCACCAAGCTCAGAATGGAGAAGGTGGCCTTAAGTCAATGGCAAAAGAGGAACCCTAAAGAGGGTATTCCAGGGTTAGGGAAAAAGCGGTGGAGATTGACACACTAAAAACGTAAATTGAATTGTTAATTAACTTGATTGTGATATTTAGGTTGTTAGCCATATATGTGAAATTTTGGTTGTCCCCACATATCGGCATATTCATTTATGCTGACCGACGTTTTGTTTGTCGGTGATTTAGGTACAATATTGAAAAGGACAAACAGTAAAGTGGCACATTGTGGAAATAAGAATTAAAGTGCAAGGAGGATTAGTTAGAATAGATTCTAGTTGTGGATAGAAGTTAGATATCCAAGTTTTTAAAAGGTATGCAAAGTTTCATTCAAGAATTTCAGTATAGTTTGGTAGAATTTTATAGTTATTACTGATTATTTGTCAAACATTTGATCCAGTTAATTGGGATAACGACTCTGCCCTCTTAGTCTCCCTTAATTGGGGGTTACTGGGAGGCACGGTCGTTACAACTCCCTACTTTTGTTTACCCCATACCCTAGATGCATGAAGCAATAGGGCTCCTAGTGTGGGAACCCTTGCCGGACCACACTCCAACAGAGCCCTAATGCATGTTATCTTATGCCAAGGGGCTGCTCCAAAACACCCAAGCATTGCGGAGCCAACACACCCTCAACTCCAAGGGAGGCTCTTGGCGCGACTACGTTGAGGGCCAAAGATGGTGACATTGACACAATAAGAAGGATATTAATAAGGAGGGTGAAGAGGTGTTACGTGTGAAAGAAAGGAGAAAATGATGGAAGGGAGAGAGGGATAAGAAAATGAAGTTTGGGGGAAGCTTTTATTTGCCTAAGTCATCAAAAAAGGGGGGCTAATAATGGTGGTTGGTGGTCTTAGTGACATGGCCACTAATCATGGTATAGAGAAGGAATAAGAAACATCATCTGTCAAATGAAGGGGGGATATGTGATCGGTTGATCGGACGATCGTGATTGACTGAAAATAAATGGGGTGAATCACTAACAAGTCCATGTGAGGGGTGGCACCTTTGCTGGGTCACACCCTAAATTGGTGCCAATAAGTGTTAAGATATAGCTTAAATTAAAGATAATTCAAGGAAGTTTCAAATTTCATAGCTCGGACCAAGAAGGTCTAATTCATGCAATATTTATGTTGACAATTCATAATTGAATGATCTACAACATAATATCCATTAAAGAGTAGGAACGTCATATTGATGGGGTTAAAGTTTAGTTTCAAGATGGTGATATATTAAGAGCTTGGAGATAGTTCTGTGAGACCCCTAACCTTTCTCAAAGCATTGAGCAAGATTAATTACCAATAATTGAATGCTTATAACCTTAATATAACCTTCTGATATTCTTTGGAATCATAAGACAAGGTTAAGTTTCAAATTTGGTTCAATTTGGACATTGTTTGAGCAAGTTATGCAATTTTAAGTACATTTTGGACTTTTCTACAATTTAACCAATTGAGTGGTTTTCTTAGCAATTTTTCACATAAATTATGTTTCTTAGATGTTTATAATCATTTTTGGGTTGTTGATCCATGGGGTTCTCAATTTCACCTTGGTTTAGTGGTGATTTTCTCCAAGGGTGATCTAAGGTTTTACCCTTCATGGATGAGCCACGTTCAAGGCTATCAAATGATGGTTCCAATAGTTTGGGCAACAATCGATGGTCATAAGATGTAGGGACCACTGGGGAACAACCTCAGGTCATCCTAGATGCTCTAGATTGAGTGTTCTTGCTGGTTTGGGTCACTTGAACCGTTGGTTCACTGATAAACATGATCAACTGATGGTTCAACCATCTATTGACTTAAACCATGAACAAACGATGGGTACCTTCTACCAACAGGAGATGTATGTCCTGGGAGACCATAAACCAATGGCCCAGAAGTCCCCAACAGATGGTGGACATGTTTCTTTCTCATCCATGGAATCTTTAAGCCATACACACATGGAGAGTTGCTTGTACACCTCATGCTTGCTGCCATCCTTATCAATGGGCTATATCTACCTCTTCCTTGCTCAAGTATGAAACCTTTGCTTACTTTCTCTTTCCTTAAATCTGGATCACTATCTCCACTTTGTTTATCTATAGAACCAGGTGGTCCAATGTAGAAGACAACCCCCTTTTGGAGAAGAAGGTCTCCTAGAGCTCCATCTAGCCCTACCTACGGTTTCTAAGGTCATCTCCTAGGGTTTCCAACCAAGGCAAGTTGTTTTCTTCCTTTCTCCATTTTTATTGCTCTTCTTCTTCCTCAGACCTTCCTCTAGGTTGGAACTCAACTGTTCGATGGTAAAAGTTGTTCTAGATCTCAAGACCCTACCTTTCTTGCTTCTTCTATCTAGGGTTTGCTTCTTGTATGGAGATAGGTGTGATATGGCCGAGTTCAGAGCTAAATCTAGGGTTTTCCTACCTTATTGGCTTAAGTTTCTTGCTTCTAGAACTCTGTTAATCTCTATAGAAGTGAGTTTTATAACCTTCTTCACTTATATTGCTTGCTAAAAGCTTGTCAGTTCATGTTTATGCCTAAAAGTGAAGATCTAAGCATAAAGAAACCATGCTTGCTTGAGATTTCGAATTTTTATGGTATTCTGTATTCTGTTCAAGTTCTAGATGAACCTATAAATAGGTGTACATTCTCCCTAATCTTGAATATGATCTAGGATAGGTTGGTATCACAATAAATGGTGCTAAGAACCTAACAATCGATGGTCTAAATTAGGGTTTCCAAGCTATTTCCTTCACTACCACACAACTGATGGTGATAGCATGCAACAACCGATGGTGTTTCTACCTTGACATCCAATTGTAGTGACCAAGGGTTTCAACCTATCATCACCCCTTAGGTCATGTTTTGTATCAATTAGAAGATTAATGATCAACCACTAAGTACCCTAATGAAGATATCAACCAATGGTGACATCAAAGAAACACTCGATGGTGAAAGATGATAGTAGTACTATCCTATCAACCGATGGTGACACAATGCGCCACAATTGATGGTGGATCAAGTCACCACAATCGATGGGGAGTTAAGGATTTATATGTAGCTTCCCCTAAACCAATGGTTTCTTGGTTCAGTTGACCTAATGGTTAGACTTATACTCGAACATATGGTTTTGAAATATAAAACGGATCCAATGGTTAGGATCTAGCATTTCTTCAACTAATAGTTTTTAATAAATCACTTGATCCAATAGTTGATATTGGATGCTTCAACATACAATGGTTTGAATTGAAACCTATAATATTACATGTGAGTTCTAATAATCTGAATTTGATGGTTTTCCTTCTATGATCAAATTAAGGAGCTTGATGGTTGATATGATGGCTTGCTTAAACTATACAAACAATGATGGTTTTTAACCCCACAACCTATGGTGACCCTTCATTTTATTAAATAAGGGATGTTTTGGTGTTTAATAGTTACTCTTTATAGGTCACAACTTGATGTCTTTACACATGGTTTGTTCAAGGTGTTTACTTATGTAAATAACCAATGGTCTTACTTTTTCAACATCCAATGGTTCTGGGTGATGTTGTGGTATGGTGATATGGGTTGAATGATGTTGGAAATAATGGAGGTTGCCATTAATAAGGTATTATAACCTTTTCCCTCATATGAATAGAATGAATAATGAACTTATTGTGTTGATATGTAACCCAAATGGGTTATAGCTTATTACACTTAATAGTAATGAACTCAGGTGATGGTGATTAACTATTGATGAATCCTCCAGATTCATCATTATAGTCGCCAATTCTAAGGATTTTGTGGCACATATCGACTGATCTACCCTCACTTTGGGTTTACTTTAAGTATTATTTCAGTCTCGTGTAAATAGTGCATTACTAGCTCAAATAACCCTAGTTTCCAGCTTATTTGATTTCATTTTCAGCCTCAAGGCCGAGTGGATCCAAACGGTCCCAGGACCGCACGAAGCCAAACGGTCCCAGGACCGCATGAAGCCAAACGGTCCCAAGACCGCATGGAGTTCAAACGGTCCCGAGACCGCATGAAGCCAAACGGTCCCAAGACCGCATGGAGTTCAAACGGTCCCAAGACCGCATGAAGCCAAACGGTCCCAAGACCGCATGGAGTTCAAACGGTCCCAAGACCGCATGGAGTTCAAACGGTCCCGAGACCGCATGAAGCCAAACGGTCCCAAGACCGCATGGAGTTCAAACGGACCCAAGACCGCATGAAGCCAAACGGACCCAAGACCGCATGGAGTTCAAACGGTCTCAAGACCACTTGACGCCAAACGGTCCCAAGACCGTTTGACGCCAAACGATCCCAAGACCGTTTGACGCCAAACGGTCGCCAAACGATCTCAAGACCGTTTGACGCCAAACGGTCCCAAGACCGTTTGACGCCAAACGGTCCCAAGACCGTTTGACGCCAAACGATCTCAAGACCGTTTGACGCCAAATGGTCCCAAGACCGTTTGACGCCAAACGGTCTCTAGACCGTTTGAGCCCAAACGGTCTCCAAAATGTTTGGATCTTACTCAAAGCCTATAAATAAGACCCCAGGGCCATCCATGAAAAGGGAGTCCAGACGTCCAGAGGCTGTCTCTCTACCACCAGAACAACTCCTTCCATCACTCAAGGCTGCCGGTCTGAGACTCACGTCCATTGCAAGCTACCTTCTCTCTCATCAACAAAGAAGGTGAGAGGAGAAGATCCGTCATCAAGCAAGCTACGAAGGGCAGAGATCGTTGCTCTCTCCACCAAGGGTTCAACCTTCTCTCCTCAGTGGAGATGATGTCCTTTCTATCTCTTCTTGCCTACTCCTTTGTTGCTCCCTCTATGAGGAGCGAGTAGTTCCATCCACTGGGGCGCGGGGACTAGCCCCGCTGCCCATGTTTTGTATTTTGTACTGTAAAAAGATGTTATCATTTTGTTTTAATACTAAATCGTTTCACACATGCTTGAATGATGGCCACGTTCTTGTATTCATTTATTGTCTTTCGTTGTGGTTTGTCTACGACCGCTATCGAGGCTTGAATACCGATTTAGTGTTGGTTTCTGGTGTGTGTATCCACCACGCATCCGTTTTGATGTCTAGGAGTGTATCTCAAAGAGTGGAGTAAACTCACTACCATCCGTTACACTTCCATCTGTATGGTAGTGGCCCTTGGTAAGTCGAGGAACACACTCTGCGAGGGGAATGATGTAAAGCATGTGACCATTCGTTTGGGGATGGTTGGCGTTGCAACATTCCCGCACTTCTCGTAGCTAGGTTATCCGAATAGGAGACTAGGCCTACAAAGACGCTATTCGATTTGATAATTATCGCTCGCTTATTAGTTTTAGATGCACGTTTCTTGAGGTTGAGTAAGATTCTCTCTTCGGAGACTACATCCTTCAGTGACGCGTAGTGATGTACCGCATGAGAGTTACTTAATCCTTGAAGGATGAGATGCATTGCCCTTTTCTTATATGGGCATTGGTCTTGTGGAACATCGAAGGGTGCAATGCATCGCTCTTGTCTTATGTGGGCATAGGTCTTGTGGAACACCCTTGGATGCAACGCATCGCTCTTGTCTTATAAGGCATCGGTCTTGTGGAAACATCCATGCATCTAGCTTATAAGTCTTGCTTAGGTACATATACAATGCATGTGTAGCGGTGGTAAATACCTGCTTAACCCCAGTGATTCATCACCATTTGTTAACTCTTAGATTTACTTGCTTTATTTACTTTCTTGCCTTACTTTCTTTGTACTTAGTTTAAAAACAACCAAATCAAACTTTCGATCTAAACATCAATCTTTAAGTAGTTAAGTAAAAGCTAAAACGTTTTCCATCTTGACTTCGTCAAGACCGTTGTCCCGAGGATTCGACCCTTAACTATACTACGATAAGACTTCCACATGTCTTAGCACATGTGGGTGGAGTTCTTACCATAGTACTAGCAAGGCTAAACTTAGAGACTTATCATCTCTAGGATTTTTAGTGGCGTTGCATAAATAAACTCCATCAAAAATTGGCGCCGTTGCCGGGGACAACGGAACTTTTTAGTTTTTACTTACCAACTTCTTGGTTGATTAGGATTTTACACTTTTTCTTAATAACCAATCCAATACTTCTTGATCTTTTTCATTTCCTTCCATTTTCCTAACTTGAGATTTTCCTTCTACTCACGTAGAAAACGTGTATGCAACCCCCGCATAGCATCGGATTCTCCCCTGATCCGGAGCTCGACTCTGAGGTAGAGAGAAGTTTCCACCGCAAAATCCATCTCAATCGCCATCGCGCTAGTCAAAACCTAAAAAGAACCATTCCTCTTCAAAATGAAGCAGTCAGTGCCACCAACCAATAGTTGTCAATTATGTGGCGACTATTGTCATGCATCGATCAACTGTTTCAATGTTCATCCTCTCTACGCGATGGCCTTGCGTCAAGTAATCATGAATCGGATAGTTGGAAAACTCAAAGAAGCATCTTCATGCAACTATGGATATAATGCAAGTTATAGTTCATATCACCATGGAGGCTACTATGAAAAACCTAACTATGGTGGTTTTCAAGGTGTGGACTGCAATGTAGAAAGGATCCTAGAAAACAATGCAAATCAATACTATGATGAGGAAGGCTATTATTGTGATCAACTCAACAGGTGCGGTAAAGAGCCTTTACATGAAGATCCACACACATCGATGGAAGAACTACGAGCTTTACAGTTATCAATGGCCCGACAACTAGCGGATCAGACAGCCATGACCAAGAAGTTGATAGCCTACCTTAATCAACTTACGCAACTTGTCAACGCTCCTGAGCAACATGTAGAACAGCCACACAATTCAACTAAACTCATCCCTGGTTCATATGTAGATTACAATGATGATTACGATATCATGTGGGAAGTGCCTTCCAATGATCAGCATGCATCGGTGCAAAATGGGGAATTACCCTCTGAGTTAATGACTGAATTCAAGGATGACCCCTCCGCAACATCACAAGAAAAAGAATCATTTTCTGAGCCAAGGTCTGACTTGGATAATGAAAATTGCACTATGCTCTTAGATGAAAGAATGAGCACCCAATCTGAAGATTTTCTACAATTGGATGATAAACTGGGGATAAATTTAGGTGTCTGGCCATCTTCTCCCATAGACCCTGATCAAACTATACAGATTGAGGGGCAATCAGCAATGATTGACTCCTTATACGACAAATATTCCTCGACTGAAACCATCTTGTCATCAAATTCCAATGAAGAAAGGTCTACGCTACAAGAACCCTATACTCCTTCACAATCTGACATAGATGAATATGAGACTGATTCAGATAAGGAGACATCTTTTACGCAAGAGACTCAAATGACTCCATTGCTGGAGCAGGATCCGATTTGGCCTTATGAAGAAATCCCTGACCATTCGGTTGATTTAGAAACAAACCTAGAGGATGGGACTGATCAAGATCTTGATTTAGGGGCGGACCACATTACCCTCACCGACCCTGATGATGATGAAGGAAAATCATGGGGAGATGATGAATCTCATGATAACGAATCTACGACCAATCCTTTTCATGAGATGATGTTACCAGAGTTACCACCACTACAAGAAGTCCAGTCGAAGTCTGTCCTTCAACAAGAGCATGATCTTTCTATTGAATCTCCTTCTAGTTACTTGAATGAGACATTAGTGCAATATGAAGAGGAACATGAGCCATCTCTTGACTTTAGAACGGACTACAGTTTTACTATAAACTCTTATAATGTCCCTTGGGAAGACAACAAGTCGCAAACCCATCCCTCTATAGTCACACACACCTCTGAAGAAGCCCCTCCTGATATTCAAGAAACTGAGATGCTTCCATTACCTGAGCTAGATTCCATTCCTCCTATAGAAACTCCTCCCGAGCACTCAATAGAAGCGGAGGAGTGTTGTGAAGAAGAACTAGAACAACAACTTAACTCAGAAATGGTATACACCAGTCCCAATACTGAAGAAATAGGTTCATCAGGGAATTTTAACCCTCAAACCAACATGGCATGGACTAATCCCTCCCATGAAGAGAAATCATTGGAACTTCTATCTCAAGATCCTATGAATCCCTTACACGAGCAAGAATTCGTTTCACCAATCAAATCCTCTTCTAGTTACTTGGATGAGCTAAGGATGTTCTACGAGGAAAATTGTGAACAAAACCTTGAAAAAAGGAATGACACTCTTACCAATTTCAGCATTGATAAAGATGATGATACTCCTCAAAATAACTTCTCTGATGAAGACAAGTCATCCTGGCTACCATGTCCCACACAAGAAAAGCCAGGTGACGAAATGAAGCCAGAACCGGATCCACCCCTGACCCTAGACAGAAGGAAGTTCAAGTGGCCGAACCTCAATCAACTGCCCTAGATTTTGAAGGAAGTAGTTTTACCTTGAACTTAGAGGGCGAGCCACAACTGGAGGGCACAAGAGGGCATAACCTTGATTTCTCGCATAGTCCCCCAGTTTCGACTACTTATATTTCACCTCCCTCGTTGACGGGGGAAGGTCTCTGGATTCTTCTATACGGACAACGAGGCGAAAGAAACGTGCATCCAAGTCATCCAGAAGACTCATTTGAGTTGCCTCAACTTCCCAGCCAACAAGTTGTTCAGACCACTCCCTCGTTCTCAGCACCAGCCATCACGAGATATCTTTGTCGGATCTTCTTCCAACTACGAGGACCGCCTGGTTAACACTGCTCAACCCTTCCCCTCCATCTTGAACTTGGTATTTTCTCAGAAATGGGCAAATTCATAAGTTCAAGGTGGAGGGCGGGTGGTATAACTTTCACTCCACCCTCTATCTTTATTGCTTCCTGCTTTTCCATTCCAGTTTCTTTTTCGTAATTTTTCTGCCTTTTTGTTAGTTTCCTAAAAATAAAGCCTTTATCTAGTCGGCTTTTGTTTTGCGAATCTGTGATCATCACCTCTTTTGCGTTGCAAAATTCCTAGAATAGAATACTTAAAACTAGCCAATGCGTGTTTTTCATTTGTCTATGAATCCTAATGTTATATCTCAAACAGGAAAAGATGATACACTTCAATAAAGCTGAGATAGATCAAATACATCATGCCTTTATCTGATTAATAGATCTGTTGTATGAATTTCTCATTTGATGTTTCATCATGTCTCTTTTGGAGCAGAGTGTGATGGAGAATAGAGACCCGTCGCATGGAATCGCTAATCAAACTGCATCATGATCCGAACTCTCTTCTACACTTCTTCCTTCATTTTCATACCCCTCTGTTCATTAACCATGCCAAAGTTTTAAGTTCGGTGTGGCACGCCACACTCCTTTCTAGTGAAAACTAGAACATTGCCGAACTTTAAGTTCGGTGTGGTAAACCACACCTCTGCAAAACTCTAAGTTCGGTGTGGTACACCAAACGTCTCTTTCCACTACCGCTTCTTCCATACCCCTCAATACATAACAGGGGCGTACCACCTTCTCATTTTGCTTCAACGAGTACAATGATGATTGTGCACATACCGAGGTTGGCGAAAAATCTACCCCGATTCCAAAAAGAGGCCTGGCAGCCCAAATATGCAAAAATCAAAAAATACCCTTTGTCCTAAGCCAGGTGAGAATGAATAAAAGCCAGAGTGTGAATAAAAACATGAGAGTTGTGCCCTGAATAAGGATAACCAATAAAGGTCTTGCCCGGACGGTACATTAGCTGCCCTCATGAAGGCAGATGTGTCGTGGCCGGTAGTGAGATCCTAAGGATCCAAAAATAACCATGTACCTCCCCTCAAAGAGGTAAAATAGCCAAAAGCCTTAAGCCAACCTATACACACTTCTGAGTTACCTTTAGAAAAAAAATCGGGTGTAAGGCTTAGTCAACCAGAGTTGTGCACAAATCATTCAAAGTACCTCGATGAATCAACGAATGACAAGAGTCTTGATTCAATCAGAGGAGAGACTCTTATCTCTTGATCATACCCCCATTCTCTCACTTTTCAACACCAGTGATAGATCATATGCATTTTGTTGATTTCGTGGGTCTGTTCAAAGTCTCATAAAACTCTTTAACATGACCGATACAACAGAGAGTGAGAAGGAAGTACTTCAGCAAAGTGAACTCAGAAATAAGGATATCATAAGATGTATTTTGTGATCTAAGGAAGCTATAATGTTGTATCATTCTGAACCATGAACAAAAACTACGATATGACAATAGGATGAGGCAATCCTGAGATGAACGATTTCATTGGTGACTGTTTTAAGTTTTTCGTTCCTCGGGACGAGCAACGCTTAAGTTCGGTGTGGTGATGAATCCTCCAGATCCACCTTCAGTCACCAATTCAAAGGATTTTCGACTTTTTGCCCTAATTTTTGTTTTCGCCTCTTTTTCCTTTTCTCTTTTTTATGAAAAATTCTGACACTTGCACGAAGGTGAGGTAATTACGAGACAACCTGCATGCGTTTTGGCGACTGTCTTGGGCTTTTTCGTTCCTCGGGACGAGCAACGCTTAAGTTCGGTGTGGTGATGAATCCTCCAGATTCATCATTATAGTCGCCAATTCTAAGGATTTTGTGGCGCATATCGACTGATCTACCCTCACTTTGGGTTTACTTTAAGTATTATTTCAGTCTCGTGTAAATAGTGCATTACTAGCTCAAATAACCCTAGTTTCCAGCTTATTTGATTTCATTTTCAGCCTCAAGGCCGAGTGGATCCAAACGGTCCCAGGACCGCACGAAGCCAAACGGTCCCAGGACCGCATGAAGCCAAACGGTCCCAAGACCGCATGGAGTTCAAACGGTCCCGAGACCGCATGAAGCCAAACGGTCCCAAGACCGCATGGAGTTCAAACGGTCCCGAGACCGCATGAAGCCAAACGGTCCCAAGACTGCATGGAGTTCAAACGGTCCCAAGACCGCATGGAGTTCAAACGGTCCCGAGACCGCATGAAGCCAAACGGTCCCAAGACCGCATGGAGTTCAAACGGTCCCAAGACCGCATGAAGCCAAACAGACCCAAGACCGCATGGAGTTCAAACGGTCTCAAGACCGCTTGACGCCAAACGGTCCCAAGACCGTTTGACGCCAAACGATCTCAAGACCGTTTGACGCCAAACGGTCCCAAGACCGTTTGACGCCAAACGGTCCCAAGACCGTTTGACGCCAAACGGTCCCAAGACCGTTTGACGCCAAACGGTCTCTAGACCGTTTGAGCCCAAACGGTCTCCAAACCGTTTGGATCTTACTCAAAGCCTATAAATAAGACCCCAGGGCCATCCATGAAAAGGGAGTCCAGACGTCCAGAGGCTGTCTCTCTACCACCAGAACAACTCCATCCATCACTCGAGGCTGCCGGTCTGAGACTCACGTCCATTGCAAGCTACCTTCTCTCTCATCAACAAAGAAGGTGAGAGGAGAAGATCCGTCATCAAGCAAGCTACGAAGGGCGGAGATCGTTGCTCTCTCCACCAAGGGTTCAACCTTCTCTCCTCAGTGGAGATGATGTCCTTTCTATCTCTTCTTGCCTACTCCTTTGTTGCTCCCTCTATGAGGAGCGAGTAGTTCCATCCACTGGGGCGCAGGGACTAGCCCCGCTGCCCATGTTTTGTATTTTGTACTGTAAAAAGATGTTATCATTTCGTTTTAATACTAAATCATTTCACACATGCTTGAATGATGGCCACGTTCTTGTATGCATTTATTGTCTTTCGTTGTGGTTTGTCTACGACCGCTATCGAGGCTTGAATACCGATTTAGTGTTGGTTTCTGGTGTGTGTATCCACCACGCATCCGTTTCGGTGTCTAGGAGTGTATCTCAAAGAGTGGAGTAAACTCACTACCATCTGTTACACTTCCATCTGTATGGTAGTGGCCCTTGGTAAGTCGAGGAACACACTCTGTGAGGGGAATGATGTAAAGCATGTGACCATTCGTTCGGGGATGGCTGGCGTTGCAACATTCCCGCACTTCTCGTAGCTAGGTTATCCGAATAGGAGACTAGGCCTACAAAGACGCTATTCGATTTGATAATTATCGCTCACTTATTAGTTTTAGATGCACGTTTCTTGAGGTTGAGTAAGATTCTCTCTTCGGAGACTACATCCTTCAGTGACGCGTAGTGATGTACCGCATGAGAGTTACTTAATCCTTGAAGGATGAGATGCATTGCCCTTTTCTTATATGGGCATTGGTCTTGTGGAACATCGAAGGGTGCAATGCATCGCTCTTGTCTTATGTGGGCATCGGTCTTGTGGAACACCCTTGGATGCAACGCATCGCTCTTGTCTTATAAGGCATCGGTCTTGTGGAAACATCCATGCATCTAGCTTATAAGTCTTGCTTAGGTACATATACAATGCATGTGTAGCGGTGGTAAATACCTGCTTAACCCCAGTGATTCATCACCATTTGTTAACTCTTAGATTTACTTGCTTTATTTACTTTCTTGCCTTACTTTCTTTGTACTTAGTTTAAAAACAACCAAATCAAACTTTCGATCTAAACATCAATCTTTAAGTAGTTAAGTAAAAGCTAAAACGTTTTCCATCTTGACTTCGTCAAGACCGTTGTCCCGAGGATTCGACCCTTAAATATACTACGATAAGACTTCCACATGTCTTAGCACATGTGGGTGGAGTTCTTACCATAGTACTAGCAAGGCTAAACTTAGAGACTTATCATCTCTAGGATTTTTAGTGGCGTTGCATAAATAAACTCCATCAACTATGATCAACCTTATTGGAATAATAGAATAATGGATTACTCTCTTATTGTTGTGGAAAACTAATATACTATAATCTAAGAGTAATATCCTGAGTTATGCATGGATTCATACTTGAGAATGGTATGGAATGTGATGAAGATGCTTTGTCTTATGCATCCAACATTATATATGGGGATCTATGGGTGATGGTTTGTGAATGAATGTTGAATTATGACTTCAATGTAACCTACCTTGCTAAAACTAACCCTAATTCAAGTAGATAATGGTGTTTGATCATGTTATATTTTCTTGAATGATTAATATAATGATGGAATATCCTTCCTAATGATTGATTGAAACTTGAATGTGTTAACTGGTGGTTATCTTAGCTTTATGGTCTATGATTTCTTATGTTAAACTCGTACACTATATGTGTGATGATGGACAATCATACTTGGCTTCCTTATATGTTGATATAATTAAGGAATGCTCTTAAATGCTAAGATAGTAATACAATATCATCTTGTGAACATCTTTTAGTTCTTTAATTCCAATCATGCTAAGCCTTTGAATCACATGTGTGGTGATGTTTATTGATCTTTGTAATAAGGCATAGAAAGATAATGATGAACCTACTGGAAATGATATGATGGTCTTAGTGACCTTTGGGCACAAGTGAGCCATAAATGAGGTATGATCCTCTTATGTTGACAAGGGTTGATACCCTGTGATGTCATGTGAAGTATTTATATCATGTAATAGTGTGATGACAAGTGTAAACTCATGAATGTCAATGAATAGTACCATGTATGATGATGTGATGACAAGTATAGTCTCTTGATTGGCAGATGAATAGTACCCTATGATGTTGAAATGAGAAATTATGTCTCACACATTTTATATCTTTTGAAGTTGTTATATACCAATGTTTGCTAAGAGATGAATTTGGGTTTGTATGTCCACTTGTTTGATGCAGCCTTAATTCACCCAGGTGGAGATAACTAATCAAGTGAGACCTTAATCATGGAGTTCCCTATGCCATAGATCCATTCCAGTGTCAGAGTTTTCTGGGCGGTGAAACGAGTAACTCCTATGGGAAACTCAAAGCGCATAATGTTGAGTATGTGGGGACAGCTTGGTACCCAAATATCAAGTAATTGAGGATGATTGTGGTCATGCCTCAGATATTGTGATATTGTGATGTGTGGAGGGAAACATCATAACTGTAGGATGCTCTTATAGAACGTCCATGCATGATTTGTTCTCTACCTCCATGACCTGTACCAAGGCGGGCTAGTTGTTTTCAGTTGATTATATGTCACTGTTGGCAGTTGACTGATATGTCTATGTGTTGTCTCTCCTACTGACCGTGAGTTGTTGGTGAGATCATGGAGTGTGAATCTTCCATAGATCTTTTGTGGCACTGATTTCAACTTAGCAGTGGTAAGTTGGATTTGGGTGGTATGACTCAAATCCTTAGAGAAGTAATAAAAGATGTAATACAATCGTGTAGCGTATTTGTATAGGGTTATACACATTGCTTCATATTGGATGCTAACCCTTGTTTGCTTTCCTTACATAGAGATGATAGACATGCTTATGATGTAATTATTCTCATGTTGTAAACATGCTTATGTTGTCAGATATACTAACACTAATAGTTAAGATGATGTTGCTGGCTATGTTTAATGCTGCTAGTCATGTCTTGTAATTAGAAATGCTTAAACTGATAATCATGCCTATGCAGTTAGATTTGCTTATGATGTTAGATCTACTCATGATGCAGACTTGTTCATTTTATTAAACTTTCCAATATTGATAGTCATGTTATGTTTCTAGTAATATTCATGATGTTAATATGCTTATTCTACTAAATTGCTTGTGTTGTTAGCAAATAATAAGATGATAGTCAAGCTAGTGATGGCCCTTGTTAGTTAATGCAATCTTATAACAACCAAGATGATAGTCTGCATATACTCTGATAATTATATGTGTTTCTAAGCTTATTTTCTTAACATAATTGTCATGCTTGAACTGCTCAATCTTTTCAATTGTTTATTAAAATACTCCAACTGCTTAGTTTATATATTGTTTAATCTATTATAATCAATATATGTTGGAGAGAGTTATATCTCTCGCTAGGACTGAACTCATCTTGTGGGTCACCACATCTTTTTAGGCGATCGATAGCAGTAGCAGCAGAACCGTGATAATAAGGAGAAACTTAGGTGATGAACTCTAGAGATAGTTGTTAGTTGTCCAATATTTCCTAGAGTCCTCCCTGTACTCTCAGGTCTGGGTGTAAAGTTTATAATCTGTGTTTCAATCAAATTAGGTTTTGGTATCATGTTATATGCTTGTTCAAGTGATAAATGTGTAAAATGTATATGTGGTGGCTGGGGCCATGGAACAATTGTAAGCGATTTTTGAGCATTATATGAAACAAAGCAAGTTGTTGGGCTTTTATGTAAATATTTATGAATAATTGGGAAATGTTGAAATATATTTTAATCTACCCTATTTTCAAGGTTTATGTTTAATTAATGAGTAATCATGTTTTGTATTTTGAGTAGTCTTGTTTAATGTAACATGTTCTCACAAGTTGGTATTAGAGCCCTAGGTTCATTGAGTCTACAGGGACACTAGGAATTAGGGCTAGGATAATGTCTAAGTTAGGATCATGACATGAAAACATGATGCATACTACCTAATCTCAGTACTTGGGTGCCCTGGCCAGGTATTCAGGATTGAAGAAAAGGTAAGTATGTAACTCTTAGATTTATTTCTTTCTAATTACTCTGATTAAGTAGTCATTTTGAAACAATCTAAAGAGCATAAAAAATCAGAAATCGTGGTGTTAAAACCTCAATCTTACTTTAAAGAAGATGAGAATTACATCATAACATATCAAAACTTGAATGTTTGGCGGCGATAAGAGAAAGACACACCATGAAACCTAAACCTGAATATAGATAACCTAAAGAGGAATTCTTGAAGCTGTAATTCAAGAAGACAATAAAGAAAAAGATTAATAAGTCTATGCTAATTAAGTGATTCAAGGTATGAAATTGACATAAGATGGATACAACTCCTGTGATTAGTGTAATATGATAAGATGAATGATGCACAAGATTCATTGTCGTTGGATTTAGTTCTTACAATTTTCATCTAAGGCATAAAAACATGGTTCGGGAATTCATCTAGAGTAAAAGGCTCATAGTTCGTCTTAGATACTTGTCAATGAGTTGCAAAGATGATTGGCTTCTGGATAAGGGTGACACCTCCTGGTCTGTAAAGTTGCACCACTTTTTATTTATGTTAGGATTTGTTTTGTTTTTTTGACAAGTTTTATAACAATATGAAAACACATGTAAGTGTCATTAATTAAAGTTATAATGACTATATTATGGTTGATATATTATACTATCTTAGATAGAATTTATAATTGGCACTGGAATTGTGATACAATGTGATCCTTAATCCTAAACATGAGAGGTCATGGCTCTTGGTTTCTACTTTTGTAACATTTTCTTTGAGAAAGTTTACACTAGTTTGTGGATAATGAAGGTCGAATGAAATATGAAGCATTGATGGTGATTTTGATGAGGTCAGATTGTTTATCTATTTGTTAGGATCTCCACATTCCCATATATAGGATGAGCATGTCAATGCCTTAATCATGTTGAGGAACTGTCACAATGTTTCTCTAAGCATCAATAGGTAGATTGTCACAGTCATTCTCTAAGTATCAATAGGTAATCTCATATTTCCCAAGGCATTCTTGTAGAATCATTGAACTAATTAGAAAAAAAAATTACTTGTTGTGCCATTGGAGATTGATTATATGCTAACCCAAATGCTTTGGACCATACTTGGATCTCATATTTAATCATGTTTTGTGTGTCTTTTTTAGGGTGGTTTCTCACAAGCACATATCACATCTATCCATGCAATTTTATATCATATAAAGTGATGCTACCCTGATGGATGTTTTACACTTCACCGTTGACATCATGATCTTGTATGTTTTGGGTGCATGGGCAATTTGTCATAGGCATTTATATGTTTTATGAATGTTTTTTGCAATACATAGATGCTAAAAGCCATAGAATCCAGACATGGTTTTGTAGATACACAATGCATGGGGATTTCCTAAGGCAAGTTATTCTATTAGAATGATGTCAAATAAGGAACATGCCTACTATGGTAGCAAAAAACATGAACGTCGGGGAAAGATGTATTAAACTAGTACACTCCATCTTCCTACTTCTACATTCTCTACTTGTAGAGAGATAAGTAGTAACATGGTAATGTTGGTGGGAATTTTGGCTGGATACATGATACGCTAAAGGCTATTGTCTGCAAAGAATTTCCATAAGGAAAAGTTAGAAATTTAGGTAAGCCAATAAACTCATATTAAAGTTACCAAACCATGAGAATCCACCATGCCCTATCTCACATGACATCATGAACACAACCACCCCTAAGGATACCTCCTTTAAACATCAACCTTAGGGTAACAATGGTCACATCCTATCTTCCATATCTCATCAACTAGGGTTCCCGGGCTAGGTGCATCCCTCACAATAGGTGTCGCCTACCCTCACTAAAGGTGTGGTGGGTAGCACTATCCCTCACCCAAGGGATATCGGGTAGGGTCACATCCCTCACCCAAAATGCTATCGGTCACCACAAAACCTAGGGCGCCAAGCCACACATATCAGTCACAAGCATAACGTGCACCCATGCACAATGAGGGTATCAGACAGACTAGAACCAAAGGTGCATCGTGCAACCAAGAACCAAGAGGGTATTAGGAATCCAGGTATAAGAGTGTATCAGACAACACCTTCACCCTATCGACCAAGACACCCTATCACCTAGGCTAGGGTTAGGGTTTCCATACCAGGCAACCATCAAGACCATGTCACCCATAGCCATAACACCCAAGGTTAAATCCCCACCGCCCAACAAGAAACCCCTTGGATAGCACAACATGGTGCCCAAGAAAACTCTCATACCGCCCAAGGCACACTACTGCCATCCATCAAATGACACCATGGCGCCCAAGGTCGCCTATTGTTCAAATTAGGGATGTCTACCAAGCATATCGACCAAACACCATCTATTTGATGGATATGTGATGTGTGAATTATCACATGAGAAAATCACTAGACTAAAAATCCCTATATTAAAAAAATAATAAAACAATACCACCCACAAGAGGACGGTTCTTATCCCAGTATAGTTAAGGATCGAATCTCAAGTTACAAAATTGTTACAAACCTTACTGATCTTATCCAATTCAGTTACGACTATTATCTAGATCCAAAAGTTTGTTTGCTAGAATTAAGGGATCATCATTGAAATCAAGACTAAGTCAATTTTAGATCTAATAATAATGATAAAAATCAGGGTAGAATTAAGTTTTCCCACCACACCCTGTGTTCAATCACTCATTTCACATTACTTCTCATATGATTATTATATTGTTGCCAAACAAATTTCAATGCTTTCGGCTTGAGGAAATTGTACAGATGAATACAACATAGGCTCTTCGTTGTGTGGTCTATGAGTCATGTATCCATTATTGCGGAGACCACCCATCTGAAGTTCTCATTGGGGGTCAACTAAAATTAGTCGGTAACCAAACTCTAAGAATCAAAGTTCTCTAGGCCTATAATTATATTACACATCCAAAACAAGTGATAAATTTATGTAAAATTCAATGAATGATTAAATTTAAGTCAATGGTTCATACAAGTAATAAATAGCAAAATTAGATCTTAAACTATAGGTAATGGTGGTAATCTACACACCCTAGTGAATAAACTACTGATTCCTCATCCCGAGATCAAGAAAAATGATGGAATTGGAATACACAATCATGGTAATGAACATAAAAGGAGGGTAGTTAGGTGTTTTATGGAATGTCTCCTTCTTTCTTCTTCTTATTTTATCCACAACACAATATGACTAGTAGATTTCTTACAACAATTGGTGGATATATAGGACTTTGTTGGGGGAGATGGACTGACATATAGGTGGAGGGAATCAAGAGGCTAGACTCTCTTAAGATCTAATTGTAAGAGCTTTGTGTTTGGGAGGAACTCAATAGATGGCTTGGTGGCTAGGGGAAGCACTTGTTTGCATTGTGGGTGAGGAGGCAACAATGCGGTCACATGATGTATTGGATATGTAGGGGTCCAATCTCTTTCATTGCGGATGTAGCATCATATTTATAATTTAACTTACGCAACATGCAAGTGAAGAGGTACGCATGTTTAATGTGCTGCTGGACCGGACCATGTCAGTGCGAGTCCCATGTCTGCTTCTTTCTTCTTTTTTAGTTTTTGGAAGAGGAAAATAAATAATAGGGAAGTAAGAATGCCATATATCTTTCTCTTATAATTTTCAATCTGTAATGAACTTTTTGATAAAATAAAAATGGTTAGGCTCCGTATAAAAATTACATTTTAATAAGACCAATATCAGCGTAAATTTAAGAAAAATGATACAAAATATAAATATGGTTAATTTTTTCACATTTTTAGAAGGGGAAAAATAAAGGAGGGAACTAAGGAGGGAATAAAACAACAGAGGAGTAAATTAATGACAAAAGAGTAGGGGATTAATCAGAATAGATTGAAGTGAGGAGGGAAGTAATTGGGAGAGAGGACTGTGAGTGTATTGCTAGTAGAAGTGGGTGCCTTCCACTCAAATATGGGTACATTGACACTAGAAATGGGTGCATTCCACTCAAATGTGGGTGCATTACGAGTAGACGTGGATGTATTCCACATTTTATTTGAACGTGCCCACTTGTACTACTAATGATTCTGCATTTGAGTGGACGTCTACTTCTACTAGCAATGCATCCAAATATCATTGGAATGTGCCCACTTCTACTAGCAGTGCACCTACATTTTAATGGATGCATTGCTAGTATAAGTGGGCACATTCCACTCAAATGTGGGCATATTGGTGGTAGAAGTGGGCATATTCCACTAAAATGTGGGTGCATTGCTAGTAGAAGTGGATACATTCTAAATTTTAATAAAATGCACCCACTTCTACTAGTAGTGAGCCCACACTTTGAGTGGAATGCACTTGTTCTACTAACAATACACCCACATATTAGTGGAATGCATCCACTTCTATTAATAATGTACTCACATTTTAATGAATACAAATCTAGTACAATGGAGTCATTCTACTCAAATGTGGGTGCATTACTAGTATAAGTGAGTGCATTCCACATTTTAATGGAATGTGCCAACTTATACTAGTAATGACCCCACATTTAAGTGGAATTCACCCACTTCCACTACCAATGTGACTGCATATTAGTTGAATGCACCCACTTCTATTAGTAATGTACCCACCTTATAATGGATCATTGCTAGTAGAAGTGGGTGTAGTCTGCTCAAATATGGGTGCATTGCTAGTAGAAGTGGATACATTCCACTCTAATGTGGGTTCATTACTAGTAGATGTGGGTGCATTCCACATAATAATGAAATTCACCCACTTATACTAGTATTAGGCCACATTTGAATGGAATGAGCCCACTTCTACTAGCAATGCACCCACATATGAGTGGATTGCCCCCACTTCCATTAGTAACACATCCACATTTTAATGAATGCATTTCTAGTAGAAGTGGGCACATTCCACTCATATGTGGGTGCATTGCTAGTAGAAATGGGTGCATTCCACTTTAATATAGGTGTAATACGGGTAGAAGTGGGTATGTTCCACATTTTAATGCTTCTACTAGTAATGATCCAACATTTGAGTGGAATGCACCCACTTCTACTAGCAATGCACACACATATCAATGGAATGTGCCCACTTCTATTAGTAATTCACCAACATTTTAATGGATGCACTGATAGTATAAGTGGGCATATTCCACTCAAATGTTGCGTTTGCTAGTAGAAATGGGCTCACTACTAATAAAAGTAGACACAATGTATTAAAATGTGGGTGCATTACAATAAAACCATTAATTTACTTGCCTCCTTCCATCCCTTTACTTCCCTCCTCACTTCCCTTATCTTCTCTTTACTTACCTTACTCACCTCCTATCCTCCTTTTACTTCCCTCCTCACTTCCCTCATCCTCCCCCTTTATTTCCCTCATCTCCACCTTTTACTTCTCATCTGCCTGCTATCTCTAATTCACTCTCCTCTCATTATTTTTTTCCTCTCCTATTTTTACTTATCTCCTCACTTCTCTTGTGTCTTCTTTTAATTGTCTCCTATCTTCCCTCATATGTCATTACTTCCCTCTTATTTACTCACTTATGTTATAATCTATATCATGCTTAACTAGTAATAATAAAATTAAAAGATAACCCTGATATTACTTATGTTTTTTGTTGTATTAGTTATCACGTGATTATTTTAACTTTAATATTTAATTCAATTGTAGCACATAAATGTAAAGAATTAAATTATAAATCAATAAATGCAGGAATGAACCAAATAAAAGTTGAAATGGAGAAGTTACAACTTTTATTCAACTTTTATTAGTCCTCAACAAGATTTCTAGCAGTAGACAATCAAATGATTTAGATCAAACATTTTGCATGTCCATAGATTGAAAATTTTCATGTCCTTAGATCGTAGGTTTTATTGAGTGCTCAGATTGCATGAGGCTTTAAGTCGATGATTTTGTATATCAATAAAAGCGTTAACCATAAATTGAAGGTCAAGCAAACTACAGGTTTAGCCAGGAAGTACCTTCCAAAGGTTTTTGTGAGGTGCCTCCAATTGAAGGGTGGATTGGCAAGCATTATCCTAAGGCTAGACTATTGAGTGTATATTGAAGGTTTGATTGATGAATGACAACTGAAGGTAGGTCATGTTACTTGTTATAGGAACTGAAGGCCACACAAACAACCATCACCCATAGACGTGACGGTTAATGGTGACAGCTAAAGGTTATCCATACCAAAGGCTAGTTCCTATCAAAAGTCGAGCAACCAATGGTTTGATAGACAATTAGAGCCTAATGGTGGCTCACTTGCCAAATATAGCGATCGAAGGAGTACCAACTGAAGGCTTGACTTCTGATGGTTTTGGTAAGATGCCACTTAGATCTTGAATCATAGAGGGCCTCAATATCTTCATATATATGATGTAAATTGGTGGAATGAGATTCATTAGTATCATACTTCCATCCTCCATCCATCAAAATCCTTTGAGTGGCAAAAGAAATGTAGTTGTAGATGCAACCTTAGACAATGACAAAGGAAGGGATAGATTAGTAGCTGAACCTAAAGGTTCTTGCATAGATCCAACATGGTAAGTAGGTTTTTACCTTAGATCTTCTTCCTCTATTCATTTCTTCAAGCACAAGGCATATTCTCCATAAACAGAAGGTTTTTTTAACCCATGTTCATCTTCTTCTACCTCCATTCGACTTCTTTAGGGTATCTTTTCTTCCTATCCATTGAATTTGGACGAGATAGTGAGGTATGAAGTTTGAAAGAAATTTGTGCAAGCTAGAATATGAGATAAATAAGAGAAATAAAGTGCAAGGAATATAGAAAATAACCTTCTAACCTTGATATACAATATACAAGTCTGAAATAGTGATGTTTCTAACTGACTATTACTCAAAATTTTTTATGAGAAATTATTGTGAATGCATAATATTTTTCAGTAGAGGAAATTTATTATTCACTATTCTTTATGCTCTAGTGTTGACACACTCAAATATTTGTATGATATGCAAATCAAAAGGATTAGTGAAATGGTGGACTTAGAGGAACTACAAACCCTAATTTTTCCCTAATTCTAGATTTAAAGAATTGAATTGTGATTTGAGAAAATTTTAATAGTTACTTTTCGCCATATGACTACAAGGATTACTATGAAATGCTCAATTGTAAATTGTAGGGTAATATTAGAAATGATAAAGTTGTTACCTAGACAAATTAAATGTCATTGGACATTGGATGCCCTGAACACTACAAAATCCTTCACAGGAGGCTTGCGATCTGAGGAGGAAATGTGCTTTCCACTGAAGGATAAGTCCACATTGAGATGGCCAGAACACATCAGATTAGGATGTGAGATCTATGTCAGTGAGGGAGGTATCCTTATATAAGTGTGGTACCCAACAATAATTAGAGAAGTTAGAGGCACCCGTGTAATTTATAAGACCCCTGACCTAGCTTAGTGCTTGATCTTGCTTGCTTTACATAATAAATGCCTAAAACTTAATCTAATCATGTGATGCACCTTAATAACATGTGACATGCTTATGTTTTCAGTTTGGTCCTATTTGCATGATGTTTGAGCTAGCTATGCTATATGTGCGCTTATTTTGGACCAAGTTGCAATTTACCCATGTTGAAGGTATATCTTGCAATTTGTCACATGTGGGGTGTGCCTCTTATGCCTTAGCATCATGAGAGATAGAATGTTGCTCAGGGGTGCCTTGTTGGACCTTATAGTTGATGAGGTGGCATCATATGTGTTGATGTTAGGGTTTTGCATGGTTTGCATGGTTTGCATGGATGCTTGAGTTGTTGATCCTTTTTGTGTAGTGCCTAATGTGTTTTGTGTCCCTTTTAAGTGTTTTGACCAAAGTGTTCTCCTTTGTGAGTTGGTAATGACCTATGTTCCTTGTCCTTGATCTTGATCGCTAGGGTTTTTTCTTGTGGTGATGTGGTAGAGACAGTTGCTTTGAGTGACATGGGTAGCAGTCGCTAACATGTGAGCCTTGGTTTTGCTTCGACCGTTTGGGTTTAGTGGAACAAGTGGCTGTGACATAGCCTTGGCTTTCACGAACTTTTTTGCATGCATGTCTTGAGTGCTTGCATGACCGAGCTTTGGAGGGACATGTAGCTTTATAGGATCCAGTATCTTAACACCTCATATAATCTCACATCTCTCCTACCCTTGGGTATTTATACCCCTTTATTTGCATGCAAGTAGCCCTTATTTTTCTTCTTTATCTCTTATTGATTGGAGTTGGCCCTTGACCTTGGTGGTACATGTGGAGGTACTTGATCTTGAAGAAGGTGGTTGAGGCCTAGGTTGTGGTGATCTAGGGTTGGATCATCTCTCTTTGTTGATCCTTTGGCGATCCTTGTGTTTGGTAAGAGACCTAACCTTCTTGATTTCGTTTTTCTTGAACCTATCTCTCTCTTTCTTCTCTTGGGCAAGACTATTGTTCTCCATGGTGTCTTTCTTGAGGAACTTCTCTCCAACATAGGTCGAATCCATGGTTCTCCCATGGTAGTGCCTTAGTGAGATGAAGATATCCTTTTTCTCTTTCTTTTTCAGCCTAGGGTTTGTACCCTCTTCTCTTTGGGCTTTCTTTGACCTTGGTTTGTTCTTCATCTCTGGAGGTGATTTTTCTTGGCTATGGATTTGATTCAAGCTTGGCGTTTCTTCTCTCCCTTGGATCTTCTTTGCTTTTGGATTGGATCTTCACCTCAAGGCAGGTTATATAACTCTATCCTCTTCTATTGTTGCAGATTATCTTGCATGCATGCTATCTTAACTCTAAAATGTGGTCGTATGTTTCTTGATGATGTTAACTTGATTAGGGTTTATGATTTTGTAGTAATCTAGCATAAATTAGCTCTTTATCCTAAACCCTAATTCATGTATCAGAAACCTAGGAGATGATGGAGTTGATGGTTCTTACATGCATCTTTAATGTTGGTCTTATTACCATGTTTATGGTTCGTCTACATAAATTAGAAGGAGGTTTTGGTTTTTTGCATGCATGATCCTAACACTTGGTTTCATCTCTCATAGCATGGTTTTCTTTTCTGATCTTTGTCATGGTCATTTTAGGGTTTGATGATCATCCTTTCATGGAGTTTTCACCTCGGTGTGACATTTGGGTTTCCTGGTGTTATACATCTGTTTCGGTCGACATGCATTTTTTTGGTTCCTTGTGGTCGCTATAACCATGTTGATGGTAAGCTTGGTTTTTGGTTTGATTGCCATAACCCTAATCCTAGCTACCTTGGTAGCTACATAGGTGGATGGTTGCTACACATGATTCCTTGTTACGATCACAATGCTTTGAGTCCTTGGACTGGTCTCTATGGGGGTTTGGTCTATACAAACTCTAACCCTAATCTATTTTGAGCATTATGAATGTGTTGGCTCTCTTCTTGCGGTCGAAATGGCTTTGGTTTGATGCATGGTTGTTAGGCTAGGGTGGTTTGGTCGCAAAAAACCCTAAAACCTAGTATCTCTTACAGACGCTACATGTGCTTCAACTTGGTTGGTCGCAGCAAGGGTCTAACACTATCACAACCACATCCCACGATTATCGCTAATCATGAGATTAGGGCATAATTTAGCTAAAATATCTGCCATAACTTTATATATATATTATAATAACACTTACTGAACGATAAGTCTTGATTAAACATAACAACAAGATACAACAGAACTTGTCTTATTACATAGAAGCAAGAGTTTCACACTTAATATACATCATGTACATTACATTTAAAACTTCTCCCTTTTCTCACTCTTTCTATTCCAGGATCCAGGGGAAGGATAAGAGACCCTCTAACTATTCTAACTACTCTTCTTTCAAGACCTCTGAGCTAATCTTGATTAAACTTGGCTTCTGACTCCTCAGGAAAAGCTAATCCTTTACCTGAAAAATTGTTTAGTAGGTTGGTGAGCTACTGGCTCAGTGAGTAGAGAATCAACAGGTAACCAAGATATTTATGATGTTTAAGAGTATTAGAACTTAAATGCAATCATGTAAGCATGGTCGTTTAGAACTGTAATTCATTCAACATGGTAGTTTAAAACTGTAATTCACTCAACATGGTAGTAGTACAAATATTGAATGTAATAAAATGATAACCTAACTATTTATGTTATTTCAAATCCAGTTATTATGCCTTTGGACCTACATGAGGTGTACCACAACATGTGGAAGTATCGTAGTAGGCTACGATCTCACTGTACAAGACTTAGAAGAATGCCCAAGTTCCTAAGTCTTTAATCTCAATACCATGTCTGCAACTGACACCGACACGTCTACAGCTGGCATCGACACGTCTACTTCTCGGTGGCTAATGGGAGCGGCCAGATATCTCAGACTCTACCTCTCAACCTGGGTACTCAGGCGGTGAGTCAAAGCCCTTAGGCTTAAAGTGCATCAGTGGACCTACCGACCACTTATTACTACAACAAGTAGCACAGGTACCATCAGCATCCCCAGTTGGTGTTGGGTACCATACAACTGTAAGGAGTTTACCCTATTGGTCAAAACCCCCACACTCTACTGGTACACTCTAGATTACCTCGATCTGGACTACCTCCAGTCGGAAAACTATTCCCTCCCCATAGAGCAGGCCTCATCTTGTGAGGATTCTACAGTGTCCATGGCATCTAATGTCTAGTGATGATTAGTTAATATAATAGGCATCATCATCGTAGCTAATGATTATCCTATTTCTAACAATTAAGTGTCTTGCATTTAAATAATAAATCACGAAATAGTTTTCATATATATTCAAAACCATACTCCAACTCTTAAAACATGAACTAAGGCACCCTGTCTTTCTGGTGCCTCAATTTACACATTCATCACATGTCAAATCACGACAATTCACAAGACAACTTTCAACATGGTAATACATCACTATTAATATGATTAAATAAGCATTTCAACTGCTGATTTTCACCACATACGTTTATTCAAGCATCACAAATATCGGACAACAAGAATCAAACATTGGATACTATTATTTGAATTGATATGCTTTAAATCAAGGTTAAGAGATGATTATCTACTCACATATATCATACAAGATCACTGATCTTAGCCCTTTCACCAACTTATCTCAGATCTTAGCTCACACAAGACAAGATCAAGCTTTAAACATCAAGATCTCATTCAAAAAAAACCCTTTAATGTGTTTCCCGACCCTAAAGAGGGTCTGATGTAGGAAGAAGATTAAGATCGGAGGTTAATCCAAACTTCAACTTGCTGGATTAGGGATCTCGAGTAAGGCGAAACTGAAAGGAAGAAGAATTAAGGATTAAAACTACTTACCAACTCGAATCTATAATAACCCCTTTGGATTTCTACTGTTCTAAAGGTTCTTCCCCAAAAATCACCCTCCAAGTCGCCCTTTTGTAGAGAAAGTGGTCTGGGATGACAGATGATCGAATCACGGTTCCAACGCACTTCATTTTGTTGAAAACGGATAAGTATTGCTCAAGATATAATCGTTTTACGATCGGCTGTTCTTGGCGGCGTCGATCGCGGTCGCGGTGTCAACGCAACGTCGGTCGCGGTTTTCAGTATATGCTTACTAAAAATGGCATAACTCATTCATTTTAACTCTGATTTGGTTCATTATTTTTTTTGGATTTGTAATTGAATTATATAAAATCCTATTATGTTATTTTGATAATATTGTCAAATGAAAAATCATTTATTAATTATTTCCTCCAATGTCATTAACTCTCTTCTTGCACACATGTATGTGTCAATGCTATGTTAACCCCAACTCAAATCTTTATAGAATGCTTAAGCCATAATTATGAGTTGCCCAAACAATTATTTAAGGTCACTAAGGTTAATATAAAGTACAGTATAGAATATTACTAGAAAAAACATGACAAGCATTAGGATTATCTTAAATCTCTAGGATTACCAACAAAGTTAGGAATGGGTTGTAACAATTCTCCCCCTCTAATAAAAATTTCGTCTCGAAATTTCTAAAAGAGAAAAGGATAATTGTTAAACATCTCTGTCTCCACCTCCCAGGTAGCTTCTTCTATACCATGATTCCTCCAAAGAACTTTTACTAGAGGTATCTCTCTCTTTTTAAGCTTTCGAATTCTACGGTCTAGAATTTGAATTGGTCCTTCAATATAAGAGATATCCTCTCTCAATTGTATAGGACCTGGATCTACAGTCCAATATGTACCAGGATGGCACTTCTTCAACATCAACACATGAAATACATTGTGTAACTTGGCTAACTCCAATGGTAACTCCAATTTATATGCAATTGATCCAATTCTTTGAATGATTGGATAGGGAACCATGTATCTAGGAGTTAGTTTGCCTCACTTTCCAAATCTTAGCACACATTTCCATGGTGAAACTTTCAAATAAACCTCATCCCCAAACTCAAATTGAAGTGATCTACGCCTTTTATCTGCATAGCTTTTCTGTCTTTCCTGAGATACCTTCAACTATTGTCTAATCACATATATCTTTTTTGTGGTTTCTTCCACCAACTTTGGGCCTAAAATTTTCCTTCCTGCAAATTCATACCAAAAAATTAGAGATCTACATTTTCTTCCATACAAGTCTTCATAAGGGGCCATGCCTAAGCTAGAATGGTGACTGTTGTTATAGGCAAACTCCATTAGACTGAGATGATCATCCCAACTACCACCAAACTACAAAACACATGCTCTCAGCATATCCTCCAGGGTCTAAGTTGTCCTCTCTGACTGTCCATTTGTCTGAGGATGAAAGGCTATACTAAATTTCATCTTTGTTCCCAAGGAACATTGCAATTGATTCCAAAGCCTAGATGCAAATTTAGGATTTCTATCAGATATTATAGAAACATGTATTCCATGCAATCTGACTACCTCATCTATATAGAACTTGGCTAAATTTGGTGTATCCCATGTTGTCTTAATTGGTAGAAAGTGAGAAGACTTTGTTAGCCTATCTATTATTACCCAAACTAAGTCAAAACCACGTGGTATCCTGGGTAATCCAACCAAAAAATCCATGGTGATATGCTCCTACTTCCATTCAGGGATAGGAAGTGATTGTAGAGTACCTATCGGCTTCTGATGTTCAACCTTGACTTGTTGGCATACATCACACTTAGCCACATAATCAGCCACCTCCCTCTTCATACTTGACCACCAATACAACTCCTTCAGGTTTCTATACATCTTTGTGCTACTTGGATGCATTGCATACATAGAAGAATGAGCTTCCTCAAGTATTTGCTTATTTAGCTCAGTATCATCTGGAACACACAATATGTCATGTAGATACAACAACCCATCATTTAAAAATCTAAACTTTGTTCTCTTTCCTTTTGTCATATCCTGCATGATCTGTTACAATTATCTATCACTATGCTGAAGCTCCTGGATCTGATCATAAAATGTAGGTCTAACCTGCATATGTGTAATCAGTCCACCTTGATCAGACTCGTTTAGATCCAAATTTATCTCTCTCATCTTAACTAATATGTCTCTTTTTACACATGCCATTGAAAACATTTCCGCAGACGATGTTGACTTTCTACTCAGAGCATCTGCTACTACATTGGCCTTTCTAGGATGATAATCAATAGTGACATCATAATCCTGTATAAGCTCCAACCATCTGCGTTGTCTCAGATTGAGATCCCTTTACGTGAAAATATACTTCAGACTCTTATGATCAGTAAAGACCTGATACGATTCACCATATAGATAATGACGACATGTATTTAGAGCATGCACTACTGCTGCCAACTCAAGATCATGTGTTGGATAGTTCTCTTCATTCTTCTTAAGTTGTCTAGAAACATAGGCCACCACTTTCCCTTCGTGCATAAGAACGTATCCCAAACCTCTCCTGGACACATCACAAAAAACCACATAGCCCTTATCTGCCTCTAGTAATATCAAGATTGGTGTTGTAGTTAACTTCTTCTTTAAAATTTGGAAACTTTTCTCACATGACTCAGACCAAACAAAAGGTACATCCTTCCTTGTTAAGCGTGTAAGAGACACTACAATTGCACTAAAGTTCCTTATAAACCTCCTGTAATATCCTACTAACCCTAGGGAACTTCTGATCTCATTAGGGGTCATAGGTTGCTTCCACTGAAGAATAAATTCTACCTTATTAGGGTCAATGCTAACTCCTTCTCCTGATATAAAATGTCTAAGAAAAGATACTTTAGCCAACCAAAACTCACATTTGCTTAACTTATCATAAAGCTGATGTTGCCTTAACAACTGCAGGGCTATCTTCAAATGTTTCTCATGTTGTTCTGCATCTTTAGAATATATCAGGATGTCATCTATAAACACTACTATGAACTGATCTAAATATGGTATGAAAACATTGTTCATATATTCCATAAAGGATGCATGGGCATTTGTTAATCCAAAAGACATAACTACAGACTCATAGTGCCCATACCTCATTCTGAATGCTGACTTAGGTACATCAGATGCCTTTTCCTTAGCTGATGATAACCTAACCTGAGATCTATCTTTGAAAAGATCGTTGCCTCACAGAGTTGATCAAATAGGTCTTCAATCCTAGGCAAAGGATATTTATTCTTAATTGTTATCTTATTCAATTGTCTGTAGTCTATACATAATCACATGGTTCCATCCTTCTTTTTCACAAACAGTGCTGGAGCTCCCCAAGGTGATGTACTGGTTTGAATAAATCCTTTATTCAACAACTCCTATAATTGGATTTTCAATTCGTTTAACTCCCCAGGTGCCATTGTATAGGCAGGTAATGCTACTGGATGTCTACCAGGTAAAGTCTGCATCTCAAAGTCAATATCTCTTTCAGGTGGTAAAACTAGTAACTCATCAGGGAAGACATCTGAAAACTCACATACTACTGGAATATCTGCTAGACTAACTGCTCTTTTATCTTCCCTAGCATCCAACACATGCGCTAAAAAGGCATCACACCTCTCATCATCTTATCAGCTACAACAGCTAATACTATACATGTGGGTAAGATTTTTCTATCTCCAGTAAAGACACATGAAAAACCACCTTGTTGAAAGATAACTTCTTTCTTCCAACAATCTAACTGGACATGATATGTCTCAAGGCAGTCCATACCCAAAATGATTTGAAAAAATTTAATATCTAAGGGTATGAGATTAACTGTTATTTTATACCAACTAAAACTTAACAGACATCCAGGCATACTTCTATCAAAACTGAGGATTCACCTAGTGGAACTTTTAATAATAGCTCATAAGATAAATCCTGGGTTAGAAGATTTAGTCCACTAAATATCGATCTTTCAATGAAAGAATGCCTTTCACCAAGATCTATTAATACTGTAATGGAAATGTTGTTAAAGAGAAGCATCTCACCTGTCACAACTCTAGGTGAAACTACACCTTCAGATGGTGTCATTGAGAAGAAACATCCAGTAGATCTCCCTCTGCCACGTTGTCCACGCTGTCTACTACTGGTACTAGGTGCTCCCCCTCTAGAACCTGAAGCCACTGAAGAACTTGCCCCTCTAACTGAAGCCTGCCTCTGTGGAGTCTGAAACTATAATTGTGAACCTTGTTCTGAAACATATTGAAGCTTTGGGCAGTCCCTTTTTATATGTCCCATCTGTCTACAATGAAAACATATTGGAGCGTTAGTTCCTCAACACTGACCAGAATGTGTCCTACCACAATTGTCACATATGGATGCATCTTGTCTCTACGGTCCTGTCACTGACACCGAAGATCCTGAAGACCTAGTTGGAGGTGTTCATGTAGATTGTGTATTCCATATACTAGAATTGCGCTTTCCTCCACTTGGTGAAAACCTAGATCCTTGTCTCCCAAAACAGCCAAGTCCTCATCCTATCTTAGAAAAGAAACCACCACCTCCTCTATATCCACCACTGCTTTTTCCCCCTCTAATAAAGTCTCCAGATCTTTTCTTACTCTCAGACTGCTTATCAACATTAACTGACTCTTCTACACATCTCACTTCTTCCACAAATTCCCCAAGGTTTTCTCTGTCTCTTCGACCAATGGATGACACAGTGTGTCTAATCTCTGATCTTAATCCTTGTTGAAATCTTGTGCACTTTTCTACATCATCAGGAACAAGTTGCGGAAAGAAATTTGCCAACCTTGTGAAATATGCCTTGTATTCACCAATTTTCATACTTCCTTGTCTGATATTCTCCAACTGTTTAATCTTATCACTTACGAAGGTAGGGGGAAAAGACTTAAGGTGAAACTCATCCACAAAATCCTTCCAGGTCATCTCTACATTTCTCCTTTTATCTTCCACTCCTCGCCACCACAGCTCAACATCTCCCTTGAGTAAATAGACTACATGATTGATTTTCTTATCTTCTGATAACTCCATTAGACGAAAGACCTTTTCTAGTTGTCGAAGCCATGCTTCTACCACAGCTGGATCTATTGTTCCAGAAATTCAGTTCCACCAAGCTTCTTCACTAACTCATAGGATCTCATCAGATCCTTACTAGAAGATGAATACTTCCTGTCCATCTTGTATTTTCTTTTGTCTCCTGAAAAATACAATACATCCTTGTTGCCTCATCATCCTCTTCACCATGAGCCATTGCTCGAGGGCCAGGGCCATAATGGCTTTCAACTTGTTCCTCACCATGTCCACGTCGTCTTCCTTCCATCTGCATATCCATAACAGAACACATCTGTTAGAAAATTGCAGTTCAAAGAGGAAAACATCCTAATCCTATTGGTCTCTTATCACCCTTGTCCCAAAGCTAAATTCATTTTTGGTTCAACCTATGCTCTGATACCAAGGCTGTCACACCCACATCCCACGATTACCACTAATCATGAGATTAGGACATAATTTCGATGAAATATCTGCCATAATTATATATATATTATAATAACACTTACTGAATGATAAGTCTTGATTAAACATAATAACAAGATACAACATAACTTGTCTTATTACATAGAAGCAAGAGTTTCACACTTAATATACATCATGTATATTACATTTAAAACTTCTCCCTTTTCTTACTCTTTCTATTCCAGGATACAGGGGAAGGATAAGAGACCCACTAACTATTCTAACTACTCTTCTTTCAAGACCTCTGAGCTAATCTTGATTAAAGTTGGCTTCTGACTCCTCAGGAAAAGCTAATCCTTTACCTAAAAAATTGTTTAGTAGGTTGGTGAGCTACTGGCTCAGTGAGTAGAGAATCAACAGGTAACCAAGATATTTATGGTGTTTACCAGTAATAGAATTTAAATGCAATCATGTAAGCATGGCGGTTTAGAACTATAATTCATTCAGCATGACAATTTAAAACTATAATTCACTCAGCATGGCATTAGTACACATATTGAATGTAATAAAAGGATAACCTAATTATTTACATTATTTCAAATCCAGTTATTATGCCTTTGGACACACATGAGGTGTACCACAACATGTGGAAGTATCACAGCAGGCTGTGATCTAACTGTATAAGACTTAGAAGCATGCTCGGGTTCCTAAGTCTTTAATCTCAATACCATGTTTGCATCTATCGTTGGCACGTCTGCCTCTCAATAGCTAATGGGAGCTGACGGATATCTCAGACTCCACCTCTCAAACTAGGTACTCAGGCGGTGAGTCAAAGCCCTCAGGCTTAAAGTGCATCAGTGGATCTACTGACCACTTATTGCTACAACATGTAGCACAGGTCCCACCGACATCCCCGATTGGTGTTGGGTACTGTACAACTTTAAGGAGTTTGCCCTACTGGTCAAACCCCCACACCCTACTGGTACGCTCTTGCTTACCTCGATCTGGACTACCTCCAGGCGGGAAACTATTTCCTCCCCACAGAATAGGCCTCATCCTGTGAGGATTCTATAGTGTCCATGGCATCTAATGTCTAGTGATGATTAGTTAATATACATGCATCATCACCGTAGCTAATGATTATCCTATTTCTAACAATTAAGTGTCTTGCATTTAAATAATAAATCACTAAACAATTTTCATATATGTTCACAACCATACTCCAACTCTTAAAACATGAACTAGGGCACCCTGTCTTTCCGGTGCCTCAATTTACACATTCATCACATGTCGAATCACGACAATTCACAAGACAACTTTCAACATGGTAATACATCACTATTAATATGATTAAATAAGCATTTCCACTACTGATTTTCACCACATACGTTTATTCAAGCATCACAAATATCATACAACAAGAATCAAACACTTGATACTATTATTTGAATTTATATGCTTTAAATCAAGGTTAAGGGATGATTAGCTACTCACAGAATTCGTCCAAGATCACCGATCTTAGCCCTTTCACCAACTAATCTTGGATCTTAGCTCACACAAGACAAGATCAAGCTTTAAACCTCAAGAGCTCATTCAAAACAACCCCTTTAATGTGTTTCTCGACCCTGAAGAGGGTCTGCTGTAGGAAGAAGATTAGGATCGAAGGTTAATCCAAACCTCAAATCTCTGGATTAGGGATCTCAAGCAAGGGGAAACCAAAAGGAAGAAGAATTAAGGATTAAAACTACTTACCAACTCGAATTTATAATAACCCCTTTGGATTTCCGTTGTTCTGAAGGTTCTTCTCCTAAAATCGCCCTATAAATCACCCTCCAGGTCACCCTTTCATAGAGCAAGTGATCTGGGATGATAGAGGATCAAATCGCGGTTCCAACGCACTTTGTTTCGTTGAAAATGGATAAGTATTTCTCGAGATATGATCGTTTTACGATTGGGTGTTCTTGGTGACGTCGATCGTGGTCGCGGTGTCGACGCAACGTCGGTCGCGGTTTACACCGCGGTCGCAATGTCGACGCAGTGTCGGTCGCAGTTTTCAGTATAATGCTTACTAAAAATGGCATAACTCACTCATTTTAACTCTGATTTGGTTCATTATTATTTTGTTGGATTTGTAATTGAATTGTCTACAATCCTATTATATTATTTTAATAATATCATAAAATGAAAAATCATTTATTAATTATTTCCTCTAATGTCATTAACTCTCTTCTTGCACACATATATGGGTCAATGCTATGTTAACCCCAACTTGAATCTTTATAGTATGCTTAAGTCATGATTATGAGTTTCCCAAACAAGTATTTAAGGTCACTAAGGTTAATATAAAGCACAACATAGAATATTACTAGCAAAAACATGACAAGCATCAAGATTATCTTAAATCTCTAGGATTACCAACAAAGTTAGAAATGGGTTGTAACAAACTCCCATAGTGTAACCCTAGTGGTCCCTACACACGGTCTAACCCTAGTGGTCTCTAAACATGGTGTATACATGAGTTGTCTCTATAGTTTTCTATTTTCATGATCCTTGGTCGGTTGACTTGATGGTCGATGATGTTTGGTCTATGGTTTTATGATCCTTAGTCGATTGACTTGATGGTTGATGACGTTTGGTCTATGGTTTCATGATCTTGGGTCGATTGACTTGATGGTTCATGATGCTTGGTCTATGGTTTCTAAGAATGTGGGAAATGGTGTACCATACAATATGATGTCTAGTGTTGTAATGAGAAACCCTAACCCTAATCTTGAGTTTATGATGCAATGCTTATCTTGCTTGAGTGATTAGTGTGCATTGAGTATTTTCTCTCTCCTACTTGTATAACCCTAGTGTTACAGGTTGAATGAACGTCATAGTTTGTGATTGGTATGGTGTCTTATATATAACACAGGGTGATGATTATGAGCCTTTATGAGGCATGATGTGATAATGATGTTATGAAGGAACTATATGATTGGTTCTTATGACCGGGCAGATGCTTTGTGCCTAGTTTGAGATAATATCCTCTAGAAATGTGATGACAGATGGTTATCCCATGATGATATGATAATGGGGGTGGCCTAGAATAAGGAAGTGAAAAAATACCATGTGGTGATGTGACTAGCTTTGTGCTTAGTACATTTTATATCTTTTGATGTTGCAATCTACCCTTATTCTTGTAAATTTGTTTAGGTATGTATATTATAACCTGATTGATGCATTAAAAGACACCTAATTGGAAATAATAAATCAAGTGAAACCCTAAACATGTAGGTTGCCATGAGCCATAGTTCCATCTTCAGTGTCAGTACTTGTTGGATGGTGAAACGAGTAATTCCTAAGGGAAACTTAGAGCGCATATTGTTGAATATGCGGGGGTGCAAGTTGAGGATATATCATTACATCCACAACTATAGGTTATGGAGGATGATAGTGGTTATGGCTCGGAAGGAGAACAGATGCGTTCGTATCTTAGTATATGACATGATAGAGGAAAACTATAGTTGTACCTCATATGATTGGGTTTGTATACCCTATTTTCTAGTGTCATGCTTATATACCAAGGATGACTAGGCTGATTTGCGGTTATAATATGTATGTCACTATGACAGACTCAGATTGATCGAGGGTGTGGGAAATCATAGGGTCTGGCTCTCTTAGATCTTGTATGAAACTGGTTTCAACTTAGCAGTGGTCATTTTGAGTATGAGTGGTATACCTCATTTCCAAAGGGTATAAAAGACGTAATACAACCACTTAGTATATTTGCTTAGGGTTAAAAATGATTCAAATTTGATGTTTCCCTTGGCCTTGTTTCTTATACTGCTTAGATGTTATCTTTTATACATGTTCATCATTTTCCTTCTAAAAGTATATGACGATCTACTGATCGATTGTAGCTGCTTCAACTGTGTAATCTCTGTTATCAATTTTACTTGCTCATTTAGTTGAATCTACTCATGCTAATAATAATGTCAATCTTCCTACTTAAGTACAATATGTGTTTACAATAGTTACTGGTGGAGAGATATATGTTTTGCTGGGATGTTAGCCTCACCCCGTGGGGTTTCCACATCTTTTGGGTAGTCATGCACGATGTGGTAGAGATTATGCAGTTGAGGAAGAGAAGCTAGGAGATTAGTGAAGGTAGAAGGTTGGATATGCTGCTAGTGTTTTGTGGTTGAGTCCTATGTGTCATCCCTATACTCTTAGGTGCTTAGAGTGTTTTGTAGATGTTGTACACTCAATATGAGGTTTTTTAGAAATATGCCATAGTTGTACATGTATGAATTATATATATATATATATATATATATATATATATATATATATATATATATATATATATATATATATGAACATGTTACATTTGTATCAAATTTGTGGTAGGGAGGCCACTGTACAGTAAATTGTGCACCCTTATGGTATGATGTGTGATACAGATGTCATAGTTTGTGAACCTTGATGTATATGTTTCCTCTTGAGATGTTTATATTAGTTTGGTTTTAATTTACCCTATCTTGTGTTAATGTGGTTGTTAGTTGATAATTCCACATTTTGTTTTTGAGTAATCTTGCTTTGTGTGACAAGTGTATCACATAATTGGTCAGTTGGTCAGCCCCAGTGGAATCACTGATGCAAATTAAGCCAATGTGCTTTGACTCTACACCTAAGTACTTAGGTTTAGAGGAGGAGTTTAGTTATTTGGCCTCTTTCATTAGCTATCGAGGCCAAAGATGGCAAGGCCCATGCATATAGGGTATCTAGATATTTTAGACTTGGAATCTTAGACATTCTTCTAAGTTATGAGTAGTGAGATACTGTATTGACGTGATGCTTTCACTTGTTGTAGTACACCTCATGTTGGTCTAAATGGATAATTAATGATTTAATCTGATTAGGTTTTATCAATACTCATTCTATGATTGAAAAATTTTATAGTTTTTAGTTACCTAGAATAGTAGGCTTGCATCCTAAATAGTAAATATCTCTCATTTGATTTATCATGGTTATCTATTGATCTTCTATGCACTGATCCAATAGCTCGTCAACCTAATAAAACAATTTTTAGATAAATAACTAGCTCCTCGAGAAAGGATAGAAGCCAAATTTTATCAAGAGTGGATCATAAGTCTTCTAAAGAAGTATATATGTTAGTTAGTCAATCTCTCATCTTTCCTCTAGATCTTGGGAATAAGAGAGAGAGAGAGAGAGAGTGTAGAGAAGTTTGTAATATGTGATACTTGGTGTATATTAAGTGAGAATTCATAATTTTATGTAAAAGTATAACTCAATTGTAATTTTCATTTTTTTCATCAAGAAGATGTTATCTTTCTAGTTATCGTGATGTTTCATTAATTCTATCAATTAAAAGAAAAGAAAAATTTAACGCTGATTTTCAATACATGATTAAAAGAGGATGGTTAGTCTAATCCCTTCTTGGCGTTCCTACACCTTAGTTCGTGGTTCTGGGTCATGTCAACCTAAAATGACATCACAAGGAAGGATAAAACTTATGAATTTAGCCTATGTTTGGGATAGAGGTGACAAGAGATAAATAGATGTTTTCCTCTTTAAGCTATAATTATCTAATAGATGTACTCTATGATGGCTTATGTAGATGGTAGGAAGAGGACGTGGTCTTGGTGAGGAACAAGCTGTGATTCATTATGGCCCTAAGCCTCTAGAAATGGCTCAAGGAGGAGAAGATAGGGATGAAGCAGAAAGGATGTACCCTATCTTCCTTGAAACAAAAGAGAAATATAAGATGGAAATGAGGGTTTCATCTTCTAGTAAGGATCTAGTAAGATCCTATGCGAGTTTTGTAGAACTACAAACCTAGTTGTGACAGTTGTGTGGTTCCGATAACTGGAGAATGTTTTTTGTTTAGTGGAGTTAATAGAAGGCAAGAAGATCAACCATGTGATCTATCTACTTAAAGGATATGTTGAGTGATGGTGGCATATAGTATAATATAATAGGAGTAAAACAACGATGACATAGAAAGATTTTGTTGGATGAGCTCCACTTAAAATATTTTTATCCTACCTTTCTTTATGATAAGATTAGGTGGCCATAAATTATCAGGAAGGCAATTGGAGAATATGAGGCATACTTTACCAGATTAGTTAATTTTTGTATGCATTTGATATCTATTGACATAGAAAAGTGCAGGAGATTTCAACTAGGATTAAGACTAGAAATTAGGCAAAATATATCAACAGTTGCTTGAAGGGACATTAAAAACTTTGGAGAGTTTGTAGAGGCTGCAAGATGTATAGAAGACATAGGTAACACTGATAAGCAACCTAAATGTAGGAAAGGATCTAGAGATTTTAGTATAGGGGGATAGAGACATGGTGTATACATAGGTGGTGGAGGTTTCTTTTCTAAGATAGGGTAAGGTCTTGGTTGTTTTGGAAGACAAGGATCTAGTTCTTCACATAGTGGAGGAAGGTCCAATTTGAGTAGATGGAGTACACCGGATAGGTGGGCACCTTTATAAAAGCTTTTAGAGTCATCAACAACAATGACAGGTCCGCAAATAGAGGATATATCTATGCATGACAACTATGGTAGGACACATTCTAGTCAGTGTCAGGGAGTTGATACTAAAGTGTGTTAGTATTATGGATAGATGGGACATATTAAAAGGGACTTCCCAAAGCTTCAATTTATACATGAAGAAAGTCCACAATCAAAGTTTCAAACTCCTCAGAGACACACTCTAGTTAGAGACCAAGCTCTTCAATAGACTCAAACTCTAGAGGGGGAACATATAGTACCATAAGTGGACTATGGAGTCCACATGGAAGAGAGAGAGATACATGACGTTTCTTTTCTACGACTCAATTTGAAGTAGTAGTCTGGCCCATAGTTGTTATGGGTGAGATGCTTCTCTTTAATAATAATTCTATTGTAGTTTGGATAGATCTCAGTGTGACACATTCATTCATTCAAATATGAATAGTTAAAAGATTAGATCTTGTAATCTATCTTATGAATTGTTGTTAATAGTACCATTATGTGAGCCAACAATTTTGACAGAAGTATGCCCCTGATATCTTTTGAGTTTTAGAGGGTATAATATAGAGGTTAATCACATACCCTTAGACATTAATTCCTTCCAAATTATTTTGGGTTTGGATTGCTTTGTGATGTACCATATCCAATTAGATTGTTGGAAGAAAGAGGCTATCTTTAAGCAAGGTGGTTTTTCTTGTGTCTTGACATGAGGTAGAGAAGTCTTACCCGCATACATAATATTAACTATTGTAGATGATAAGATGATGAGAAAAGGGTGTGTGGCCTTTTTAGAACATGTGGTATATGCAAAAATAGAGAAAATAATAGTTAATATAGAGGATGTTACCATAGTGTGTGAGATCTCATACATTTCTCTTGAGGAGTTACCTAGTGTACCTCCAGAGTGAGATGTTGACTTTGAGATGCAAATTTTACCGGGTAGTCACCCAATAGCATTACCAGCCTATAGAATGACATCTACAAAACTTTAGGAGTTAACTCAATAACATGAGTTATTGGATGAGAGTTTGATTCAACCAAGTACATCACCTTGGGGAGTTCAAGTGCTTTTGGTAAAAAAGAAAGATGTAGTTATGTGGTTATGCATAGACCCAATGCATTTCAATAAGATAACCAACAAGAACAAATATCCTTTTCCTAGGATTGATGATGTATGTGATCATTTGTGCAAAGAAACAATCTTTTTGAAAGTAGATCTCAAGTTAGATTATCATCAATTGAGGATAAAGGCATATGATGTAAGTCAGTCTTTAGAAAAAGGTATAGACATTATTGTTGGATCTTAAGATGGGTGATTGTATACTCTAAGGGGGGGGGGCGGGTGAATAGAGCTGAATTCACTTGAATAAAATTCACTAGACCTTCAAGATATATCACAAGATAAGGTTGCTAAATAGGAAATTTGAGTGAAACTAAAACATACATATCAAGGGAGAGAGAGAGATTGAACATACACCAAGTGACAAGCTATATAGAGTGGTTCCACACTCCAAACTAGGAGTATGTTAGTCCACTAACTACAGAGGTCAACCTCTAGGATTTCTAAGTGTGTCTTCCTCTATATTTTCATCTATAAGAGTTACAAAACATGATCCGCCAAAGGACTTACCTATCCAATACAAAGAGTCTGCAACCTTACGAAGGACTTACCCACTTTGCAACGAGTCTTCAACCATCTCCAAGGACTTACCCACTCTTGCACAAGTATTTAGCCTTCTAGTAATTACCCACTCTTCTTGGATCTTCAACCTTTGACTTCACCTTCATTCGGAGAAGCTTTCACCAAGGACTTACCCACTTGAGCAATGAGTCTTCTTCCTTCACCAAGGGCTTACTCACTCTTTCTCTAAGTCTTCAGCCTTGAATCTCTTCACCAAGGGACACCTTCCCTTGTTCTTCTCCACCTCTCTCAGCCAAGAGAGAGAAACTTCATCTTCATGGTTGAAAAGAGAGATTGGGAGGTGGTGGAAGTGAGAGCCACACAAGATATACATATAGGTCTAGCTCTCTTACAAATCTCCTACTCATTGTAATGGATGTTGCAAGTGATTAAGCTTAGAGAGAGAGGAGGCTATAGGATGCACTCAACCATAGACTAGGAACCTCATATAGAGTTTTGCATTAAATTCTCAACCATGAAATGAAGCCCAAGGGGTCCTATTTATAGTTGAGGATGCCTAGAAGCCTTTGGGAACACTTAAGGATAAATACTATCCATTTTGGATGTTGCAACAGATATATTTTTGAGTTTTGCAACATTCCAACAACTAGAAACACTTTTTTGTACTTTTTCGTACAGTGCAATCCGTTGAGTTCTGCGTGTCAAAAACTAGACCGATTGCACTATTCAATTTGTCCAGTGCAGGGATTGGTCAAGTTTGTAACTGGACCAAATGGATCGGTCACATTTGTAACTGGACCAAACCTGGACATTTTTAAAATCCATCAATGGATCGGTCGAGTTTGTAACTCAGCTGATTAACAACCTATAATTTTTTTAGAAAATATCATTAAAGTGCTTAAATATTCGATTTAAGTGCTCCTGATTTTTTCTAAGCTTAATTACAAGTCATACAATTATTACAAGTGATTTACAACATGATTCTAATGTATTTAC
Source organism: Alisma plantago-aquatica (assembly GCA_963693085.1). Taxonomy (NCBI): domain Eukaryota; kingdom Viridiplantae; phylum Streptophyta; class Magnoliopsida; order Alismatales; family Alismataceae; genus Alisma; species Alisma plantago-aquatica. The sequence goes on from OY856412.1 coordinate 296,666,555, forward strand.
ATCATATTCCAAAACATGCACTTGTATTTACTTTGACTTGTCTTTTCTCCAAGTTGAGATGCGCAAGTTAGGGCATTTGGAGTGTGTCTATACATAATATGAAATCATTCATGTAGAAGCATTAGAAACAAATAATTGGAATGGTTTAGTCATCATCAAAACAAGGGTTAGGTCAATTTAGACCTAGAGTCAACAATTATGAGTTTGTAGTTATGTCCTTTGGAATAACAAATGCCCCTACAACTTTTACGTACATGATAAATAGGATTTTAGGCTATAACTAGATCAACTCACAATAGTGTTTATAGATGATATCCTTATATATTTTGAAGTTGAAAGACAAACATGAGCAACATCTAAGGATAGCTTTGAAATTGTTGATACAACTTCAATTGTATGCTAAGTTTCGAAAATGCAAGTTCTAGTTGTCTGAATTTTCCTTTCTCAAACATGTCATATCCGGAGAAGGTGTTAGTGTAGACCCTAAGAAAGTGTTATATTTTATTTAGTGAGAGAGTTCTACAAGTCCTATTGATATCATCAGTTTTCTTGGGTTAGTCAGATATTATAGAAGGTTCATAAAGAACGTCAATGTTCTAGCAGCACCACTTACACATTTAACTAGAAAGGATGTGGCTTTTATTTGGTTTGATTTAGCTCAATACCAATTTTGATCCTGGAAGAAGAAGATAAAGGCTATGTAGTGTCATCTAATGCATCAAAAAGAGGTTTAAGATGTGTTCTTATGCAAGAAGGAAAAGTGGTAGCTTATGCTTTCAGAAAACTTAAGACGAATGAACAGAACTATCATATGCATGATCTTGGCTTGGCAACCATAGTACACACCTTAAAGAAATAGAAATATTATCTTTATGGCGGGTCTTTTTAGGTCTTTATAGACCATGCAAGTCTAAAATATATTTTCACACAGAATGATCTTAACCTAAGACAATGAAGGTAGATGAAGCTTGTAAAAGACTATGATGTTACCAATGATTACCACCCTAGGAAGGATAATGTTGTTGAAGATGCTCTGAGTAAGAAATACACATCACCTGTGGATATGTTTTCTATGGAATGTCAAAGGAGAGATTTGTTGGTCAAAATGAGAGAGATGAGTTTAGATTTGAAAGTGTCATGACAAGGTTTGTTGATTGCACATATGCATGTTAGACCTACACTTTATAATTAGGTTAAGGAACCTCTACAATGTGAAAATGATATATAGATCATGTATGAGATGATAGAAGGTAAGGGACACAATTTCTATATTAATATGATGGGACGTTTTCTCAGTAGTAAAGATTGTGTTGCTAGATGACACTGAGTTAAAGAAGAAAATTCTTGAGGAATCTCACTATTTTATGTGTGTGATGCATCCAAGTAGTTCTAACATGTATAGAAACCTCAAAGAGCTATATATGTGGTAAGGTATGAATAATGTGTGCCTGAGTATGTAGCTAAGTGTGGTGTAAATTAACAAGTCAAGACTGAACATCAAAAACTGACAAGTATTCTTCAGCCACTCGCTATTCCTATGTGGAAGTGATAACATGTGACTATGGACTTTGTAGTTGGGTTACTTAGGACACCATTTGAATTTGATTATGTATGGGTAATAGTGGATATATTAACAAACTCTTCTCACTTTTTATTGGTTAAGACAATGTGGGATACACCAAAGCTATCCCAAGTCTACATAGATGAGATAGTCAAATTACATGGAATACTAGTTTCTATAATATCAAACAGAGACCTAAAGTTCACATGTAGATACTGGAATAATTGCATTCTTTTTGGGAACAAGATTGAAGTTTAGCACAACCTTTCACCCTTAGAGATATGGGCAGTCCAAACAAAAAATTCAAACCCTAGAGGAAATGTTGAGAGCATGCATTTTGTAATTTAGTGGCCATTGGGATGATTATCTTGTTTATGGAATTTTCTTATAATAATAGTTACCATTACAATTTAGGTATGACCCCTTAAGAGGTATCATATGGGGGGAAGTGTAGACGACCTATTTGCTGGTATGAAGTTGGAAAAAGACAAATTCTAGGTCTGAAGATGATGCAAGAGACAACATAAAAGGTATTTGTGAAACAAAATAGTTGAAATTTGCACATGACCGATAGAAAATCTATGTAGAGAAACTTCATAGACCACTTCAATTTGAGGTTTGAGATGAGGTTTACTTAAAAGTGTCTCCATGGAAAGGTGTATTGGGGTTTGGGAAGTGAGGTAAGTTAAGACCTAAATACATGGGCCCTTATCCAATCATCCAAAGAATTGGACTAGTAGCATACAAACTTGAGTTTCCTTCTAAGCTAGCTAACTTACATGACATGTTTCATATGTCTGGGTACACATAAGGTCATAGACCCCAAACTAGTACAATAAAATAAGATGTATCCTATATAGAAGGACATGTACACATACCGGATCATAGGATTTGAAGGCTTAAAAAGAGGACAATACCCCTAGTGAAAGTTTTGTGGAGGAATCATGGAGTAGATGAAGCTACATGAAAATTAGAGTGAAAGATGAGTAACAAGTATCCCTTTCTCTTCTAGGAATTTTGAGACGAAATTTTTGTTAGAGGGGGAAGATTATTACACCCACATTATACTTAACTGAAAGATAACCCTGATATTTGTTATTCTTATCATTATTTTAATTATACTATGAAATTATTTTAGCTTTAATATTTAAATATAGTTGTAACATAGAAATATAGAGAATTTAATTATACATTCACACAAATAAGAATGAACCAAGTTGGAGTTGAAATGGAGAAGTTACAACTTTTGTTAGTCTTCATTAGGATTTCCATCAGTTGATAACTGAAGGATTTAGATCAAAGGTTTAGCATGTCCTTAGATCAAAGGTTTCACTGAGTGCTTAGATTGATGGTTGTAGGGAGCCTTAAGTCGATGGTTTTTGTAGCCTGATAGAAGTGTTAACCATAAATTGAAGGTCGACTACATTGAAGGCTTAGCGGGGAAGCACCTTCCAAAGGTTATTGCTAAGCACCTCTAACTGAAGGATGGATTGGTGAGCATCAATCTAAGGCTAGAGTGGTGAGTGTATACCATATGTTTGATTGATGAACGACAATAGGGTAGATAGATGGTTTTAGAAACTGAAGGCCATGCTGACAACCATCAATGAAAGTCGTGATGGTCAAAGGTGACAAATGAAGTTTGTCCACACCAAAAGCTAGTACATGTGAAAGGTTGAGAAATTGATGGTTACATGGATCATTGGTAGAGCCTACTGGTGGCTTTCCTACCAAAAGAAATGATCAAAGGAGTACCATCTGGAGGCTTGCCTTCTGATGGTTTAGCTACAACACCACCCAACTCGTTGGATTACAAAGAGCATTGATATCTACAAATATGTGATGGAAATTCGATGGAATGAGATTCATTAGAAGCCTTTGAGTTGTAAATGATGGGTGATAGTAGAGGCGACCTTAGACGACTGAAAAGGAAAAAGAGAGATTAGCAACTAAAACCAAAGGTTTTTGAATTGATCCAACTTGTTTTTGACATGTTGGAACCAGCCCCAAGGAAGAGCCACATTGGTGACACCACCTCCTTAGTGTAAACCCCACCCCTCAACTACCCACACATTAGAGGGAGCATGTAAACTCACAGAGGCCACCATGCGGGTTTGGACCAAGGATTTCTCAGGCTGCACAACCGTGGCATATATCAAACTTGGTAAGTAGGTTTAAACCTCATCTCTTCTTATTCTATTTATTTCTTCAATCATAAAGGCATCTCATCCATAAACTAAAGGTTTTCTTAGCACTCATTCATTATCTTCTACCTCCACTCAACTTCTTTATGGTATGTTTTCTTCTTGAAAAATGGTTTTGCATGAGATCGTGAAGTATGAAGTTCAAAACAAACTCATGCAAGCTAGAATCTAAGATCAGTAAGTGAAATAATGCACATTTGAGTGGAAAATCACCTTCTACCCTTGATGTATATTATACAAGTATGAAATAATGATGTTTTTGTACTCATTCTCACTCAAAAATTGTTATTGAGAAATTATTGTGCATGCATAGTTTTTATTAGAGAAAATATACTCTTCAATATTCTTTATTCTATAATGTTGATACACTCAAATATTGTATGAGATGCAAAGAAAAAGGATAAGTGGAATAGTGGACTTAGAGGCACCAAAAACCCTAGGTTTTCCCTAATTCTAGATCTAAAGAATTAAACTATGATTTGAGAGAATTCTGATAGCTGTTTTTTTTTTCAGATGACTACAAGGATCATTTCCAAATTCTTAGTTGTCAATGGTAGGGTAATATTAGGAATTGGAAAGTTGTTACCTGAATAAATTAAATAGACGATATATGCCTTGAACATTGTTGAATTTTTCACAAGTGGCCTACGTTGTGGGGGGAAGAAATGTACTTTCAACTGGAGGATAAGTGTAGATCGAGAAAGCTGGATCACACTGAATCAGGGTGTGAGAATCGAGACCAGTGAGGACAAACTCCTTATAATAGTAGAGTACCCAACAATAATAGGAGATGTCGGTGGTACATGTGTTACTGATCAACTGGTCATCCCTTGTGTAAATATTGATGTAGAGTGTTTTGAATCTCCGTCTGAGTTTCCAGGTTTAGAGGGGGAGTTGAGATATCTAGCCGGTCCCATTAGCTGCCGAGGCCATACGTGATGAGGCCTATAACATACATCATAGGTAGAGATTTCAGACTTAGAATCTCAAGCATTCTTCTATGTCTTGTACAGTAAGATCGTAGCATGTTGTGATGCTTTCACATGTTGTGGTAATCTTACGTGGGTCAATGACATCAAATAAATAGACTAAATAACCAAAAGGATAATTAGTGTTTTACTCTAATTAGCTATTATCAATACTGATTCTATGTTTGAACAATTCGATTGTTTCAATTACGTCGAATAGCCTGTTTGCATACTAAATAGTAAATATCTTTCAACATATTTATCATAGTTACCTAGTTGATTTTGTACGCACTGAGCTAGTAGCTACTAGCTCATCAACTTATTGAAATATTTTTCAGGTAATAAATTAGCTCCTCCAGAAGAGATAGAAGTCAACTTTTATCAGGAGTTGAGCAGAAGTCTTATGAAGAAGTAGCTAGATAAGTTACTCAATTTCTTATCCATCCTCTAGATTCAGGGAAAAAGAGAGAGTGAGTTGAGAGAAGTTTGAAATATGTGATACTTGGTGTATATTAAGCGAGAATTCTGACTTTTATGTAAAAGTCAAATTCTGTGGTAGCCTTTCATATTTTGCATAAACAATATATTATCTTTCTAGTTGATGTTTCATTAATTCTATAAAATGAAGGAAAATAATTTGTTAAGGCTGATTTTTCATAAATGATTAAAAGAGGATGGTTAGTTTAATTCCTCATTGGTGGGTAAACCTTTATTAGTGGGTTTCGGTCGCGTAAACTTCTTTTGTTTCCTCCCTTGACTTCTCCTCTTTTACTTCTCTCCTCTTTTTACTTCTACCTCTCTACTCACTTCTTTCCTCTCCTCTCTTGACTTTCCTTCTCATATCCAACATATTATTTTCTAAAAAATATATCAATATTGACTTTGTTGAAATGTATTTTTAATAATGAATCTAATCATTTGTATTTTGCAAAAAAAATTTATTACTGCTCAAAATGTATAAAAAAAAATCTCTCTATTTTTCCACTTATTATCTCTCTACAAACAACTCAAATCAGCTCACATATCTGATATCACCCATTACCTACCCATATCATGTCACTCTAAAACAACCTTCCCAATCCCCAAAACCACTTAACGCCCGCGTCAACCGCGCGTCTTCTCCTCAATGCGCATCAGGAAACAATTTTCGTCCTATTTATAGCTTGTGGCCAGCATAAGAGTAAGGTTAGGCTGGGCCCCACCCCTAAGTGGGGGAGAGTCAAGACGTATGAAGGTAGGGAACCTGGATAGTGGGTTCTAATTCCCTGTTCCAGCCACTCCGATGTCAAAGGCTACTTTCCAACGAGGCGGGTAAGCTTTTTCTATCGACAGACGTAGCTATCGGAAGTGCCCGACTTTCAAGGGTGCTTGTCTAAATAGCCAGTGGATCAATGGCAACTTTGATAGTCTTGCGGAGGTGTCGATAGGTGCAAACATCAAACTAAGGTGCTGCATCGCGGCTTTAAATCTAGGAGCATAGAGTCCTATACCCTTTGGGGATGGCATGCTCTGGTTGCGGGAACATGCTGGTGTTGACGGGGGAAAGCGAAGCTGCTTGCCGAGGCACGTAGAAGGGAGCTCGATAGCTCACTTTCGACTGGTAGGCGGCGATTCGTGCACCTTGCTACGCTAGCATGTGGTTTGGCAGGTCGTTGCTCGACAGGTGTGCGATTGCTATCGAGAGCGCTCAGAAAAATATCACTCGGTCGAGGGAGATCGTCAAGTTGTGTTTACATAGTGCTGTCGAGGGTGATCAAAGTCTTGGTTGTCAAAGCATTGCTCTTGGCTATCGAGATGCGTGGAGCGGATGTACGGTCTTCTGCACAAGTAGCTGGCTATTGAGTAGGATCACAACTACGAAAATGACAGTCTCGATAGATCAACAAACTAAAATGGTAGACTGACGCACCCTAGCACTCACGTGTCTCTGACGCGGGGCAGTAGAGCGGTTTTTCACTTGGGTTGAAATGGTTTTTTCAATCGCTCTTTATTTTGTTTTATTAAACGGGTCATGCTATTGAGCACAAGTAGTTATTATTGATTGCATGCTAAGTATAAATTAGACATTATCATTTCAAGTTTAATATTTTTATCATGTTCACTATATCACTGTTTGATGATTTCTATGTGTTTATGTCATATAGCTATGTTGTTCATTATGATTAGAGCTTATGATTAATGACCTATAAAATCCATGTTAATGTTCAAGAGGGAGAAATCTCATCATGTTAAAAGATAACATTAATTGGGAGAAATCTCGTTATGTTGAAGTTCAATAATCATGTTAATGTTAATGTTAATGATGAAATAGTCTTTATATGCTCCCGACTCATGGACATCAAGGTGTCATCAAGGACTTTCCTAGCAATCATGTGCTCCTAAGGGGGCGTCATAAAGGATGCATACATTTACTATTCAATTCTTTATGTTAATAATGCTTCAAGAGTGTTCATAGTTAATTCATGTTAACTTTTCTTACATGTCAAGTATGTTTTATTTTGCTCATGTTTTAAAGTGCCAGTACCATTTACTGATATGTTAATTTTCCCCTTTGTACGGCTGGGGACGTGATGTCCCTAGGGGTTGGAGCAATTAATGACTCAACATGATCAAGCAAGGACTAAGAAGACCTTCAAGAGATAATTAGTGGGGTGCCATCCATATTAGCCGTTCCAATCACTTAGAAAGGTTTACTTCCATGCTTAGTTCTCTATGTTTAGAAATGATTAGAATTTTAGACATGTTATAGAAGTGAGTTATAATGTCCTATTTAAAGGACAATGTATGAATCTCAATGGAGATTTATGTATTTATTTACAATGATCATACTAATGTAACATTCCCCTTCAAGATGAAAGTTCTCACTGAGTTATGTTGTATATAAAAAGGGTGGAGTGTTACATTAATGGAATCAAAGCGGATGAATGGATGACCACCAAGAAGCAATCCAATTCATATGTTTCAACTCTAGGTATATAAAAAGTAGGTATATGATATTAGAAATCAAAGTAGAGGTCAAGTTCAAATAAGGATTAGGTTTATGTGCCAAAACATTTTGGATTTTTCTTGTCTAACTCTAGAATTGTATATAACATAATCTCTCTTTTTCTCATGTGTTTGTGGTATGGGACACATGTAGGGAAATACATGCACAAAGTATAGTAGCGGAAACAAAATTTTATCTATCTATATTCCCATAACAACAAGATCGCGTCAACTACAATGAAATAGGGAGGATGGTTTTAGCGAGTTATACCTCTTCCTGGAGCAAGTCCAGCGACAAAGCTCGCTTCTTTGCAGCTGCTGACAAGTTGCTCTTGGACGGTGTCTGTGCAGCTCTTGGTCTTCACCACCAACAACTATCTACTCAACCTCTGCAACGTCTCTGGTGGTCTCGCCACATACGGTAGGTTTACTTTACTCTCTTAGCAGTAACCAAAGGACTCCTATCTCTAGAGTAGTTCACACAGACCAACTAGAACTCTTGTCCGTTCTTGACTAGAACTCCCGTCGTTCACCAAGAATGGACAGGAAGGAGTTGTCCCCCCCCATTGGTGCACTAGTCACCAACCTACTCTCCCACAACAATAACTTCTCAGTTGTTCTCTCCCGTTGGCTGTCCCTCCCTGTCGGATAGGACTTGCCTGGGATCTCTTCGTTACCACAATCAGAGAGGACAACAATTGTTAGAGAACTAATTCTCAATTGTATGTGAAGTGTGTTATGCTCTGGGAAGCCCCTTATACCCATCCTTTTATAGGCGAGATTAGGGTCAGGGTTCCCAGTCTGTATAGGATTGTGTGGGAGCAGAAAGGACCAAAAGATCTTGAACTTTAGCAACCTGTGACAGTCGAAATGGTCGTCTAACACACCCAGATGGTCGTCTGGTTCATGAGTCGGTCGTCTCGCACTGCCAAACGACCCTTTGGTAGTTTCCCAGTCGCACACAAATTTGACAATTTCAATTCCAATTAATATCACATATTAATTTACGTGCACTCCAAGTTTGTGTAATCAAAACAATTTTAAAAACATCCAGAATCTTCATTCGGCCCAACCGAGCCATCTCACACAGGTGAGTCGCCCATCTCGCTCACCCAGACGCCCATCTCACTCACAAGATGCTCGTCTGGTGAGTCGAGATGTGTTGGTCGTT